>MU160317.1:39823-88385 GCA_015888305.1 Antheraea pernyi | reverse complement strand
TGGGTTGTGTACACCACGCGGCCCACAGTGACTATGCCCATACCATCATACAGTAAGAGGATCTGAGTGCATTTGCGTCCGGCGTTGTGTTTTGCGGTGTGTCGAGCGGTCGAATGCGCGTTCACTGAGTGGCCATAGTGTACGCTCGGGTTCGTGTTAATCAGTCACGTTTTAATCATGACGTCTGCGTTGTACGATATTAATGATATGTATTAGGAAGAAAATATGTCGCTAAAATATTATAATGAGTCGATGCAAGTTCAAGTGACATTGTTAAGCAAATAAGGAGGTTTGTAGAGTTACATACGTTGTTTCAACAATTAAGATTGAATAAAGATACATTTTATGAGTATACGAGGATGGCAATGACAACTTTTGATTATATATTACGGAAAATTGAATCAAGGTTAAAACCACTACTAATATTATTACACGTATCAGATTCAATAACTCCCGCAGAAAAACTTGTAGTAACAAGGAGTAATTTCTGGTTTACGGTTTACTAACATGACGTACACGCTCGTGCCGCTGCTGCAAAAGACAAACAAAACTAGTTTGAACTTGCAAGCGACGCCCCGCTCGACGCAAACAAGCACGCTGGTGCGGACGCACCGCTCCCCGCCACTCAGGACACCTACATGTTAATACATATGTTTGAAATGAAAGCCGGACGCGACGCAACGCTCGACGCTCGATTGTAGCGTCCAGTCTGGTCATACACTTAGGCTACGGCCTTGAAATGACTCTCTTACAGATTGATATGACTCGTGTCCGACTAGGTCGTGATTACCCTATAGCATACTAAGCGCAAAAACCTGTTATATTAATATGCTTAGATAATTCGCCTTCTTCTATCAGGATAGTAGGAATCTACCTACCTATCACTACATATTATAATACAAAGTCTTCCGCCGCAAAAACTACTGAGCTACTGCTACTTTTCACGCGGTTTATATTGTTAGATAGAGTGATTCACGAGGAAGGTTTAGGTATATAATACGTCAAGATTGTTTCTAAATTAGTTGAAATATAACGATAAATGTTGGAAGTGTCGGAAAAAGTCAAACCGCCTGGGAGTTTTCGTCTAAAACCTTTGAGATGTAACAAAACAATTGAGATAATAAACAACACAGACCAAGTTGATGGAATCAGCTAGTTATGCATATAACGACAAAAGACAAAAGATTTTAGTTTCTCATATTTCGGGAGACTTGCAGGTCGGCTTAACAGCGGTGACTGCCAATGGATTGTAAATTTTAATGGTCATCGTAGTTTTGGATTGCTGTGTATTTAGTCAGGTACACTGACGTCACCATATCTTGCTAAAGTAATAATAAATGTTTGAATAAAGTCAAATAAAATCCATAGGAAAGGTCGGAAGATCGTCCTTTTATGCGATCCGGTAACTCTTATCTTGATTACTGACGTCCTATTTCACGAAAAACGTTTTGTACCCTTTAGTAAGACCTTTAACGATAACAATAACAATTTGGTAGATGTTAACAGATTTTTTTCGCAATTGTCAAGAAATAAGCGTTGTCGTCAATTGATTTAACAAAGCTTTATAATAATATATACCATTATTTTCAAATATCATCCTACTTTACACTCTTTTTATAATATCTAAAAGTATCAGTTTATAATCAATGATTATAAAAAATGATTATGGATAATTTTATAGCATATCAATTGAGGAACAGTATATACGTACTGTGTACAAAATGTTATCAAGATAGTTTGAGAATATGTCCACATATACTATACCAGGTGAATGTTTAAAGGTTAACACCCTTCAATCGTGTGGTAGTTCATGGTCATATATAACATATAAAATGATAATATCAAAACAAATACCAATAAACAATAAAGGGAACCTTAGTTAAAGTATATTCTAAAACTTTTTTTGGGGTGTAAGGGGTGTCGAATAACATCATAAGACTTGAGACACCCAAGCCAACCTCACCTGCACGTGGTGCACCCTGCTGAATAATGAACGAAGCAATGGCGAAATCGGGGTGGTAGGGTTTTACTGCCTGACTGGATCACAACCACCATGTAAATGGCGAAAAAGCTCAAAATAGTGATTCGCTTCTACGGGTAGCGTTTCGCAATCAGCCTGTGCATATCCAGCTTTTTGCGGGCCGGCATGACAACGGCGATCGGCGATAGATAGTATGTCACTCGGTGGTCGCCACTGTTTTTGGATTGCACTGTGCTTACCATCAGGCATAGTACAGTCATTTTGCCGTGCTAGTATAAAAAAAAACTTTTAAAAGTACGGGATGAGATAATTTTAAACGTAAAAAATCACGCCTAGATTCAATGGACAATTTTAAAGGGGGGGCTTTTGAAGGTTAATAGTTACGTAACTTATCGTATTGCTAACGCCGCATGGCCGAACAAAGGAAAGAAGGGCACGGTTCGAGGTGCAATCCAGGGCGTGTTTCGTGTTCATTCGTTTCTGTATTACACCAGTTCGTTTTTGTGTAAATCACCTGATGTTGAATGTATATCAGTTTTGCGTTTCTCGTGAAAATTAGGACCAATATTAAGCACCTATTTTTTTAACTGATTTAAAACGAGAATCGACTAATAATTATCCTGTAAAAATATTGCTGGCGACTAACCAGTCGCGCTGTATATTACAGGTTTTTTGTTTTATTTTATAACTATTAATATTTTTTGCAGCTTGTCCATTATGTAATTATAGATATTTTTAGTGTTCAAAGTTTCAATATAATAAATTGGAAATATTTTTTTACGATTATTAAATGTAACAAATCAATTAAAAAAAGTAATATAAAACTACAGATTTATCAGTATATATAGTGAATAATAAGTAATACAAAGAAAAACTTCACAAAGACCGTAATAGTGTCAGTGCTTGCATGTTAGTACAACATTTAAAAAATAAGTTCCAGCAAAGATATTTTCGCCTGTCTAGTTTATATCTAATATGATTGCCGCGCAGTCTTATCGACTAGGCTACCATCGCCTTCATAGCGAACCATTATAAACTATTTCTGTATCTTTATATTTTAACTTTAATTTCTTTTAATTTCTTCTGTACGCGTGTATGTCACTGAACTCCTCCTAAACGGTTGGACCGATTTTGATGAAATTTTATATGCGTGTTCCAGTGGATACGAGAATGGTTTAGATTCACAATTGGACCCGGTAGGTGGCGCTGCGGTTGAGCTTTAGATTTTTTATTATTACCAAGGCAGGACAACGTCCGCCCGGCCAGCAAGTAGACTATCATCATGAATCAATAAGGAAACTAGAACAAACTTGTAAATATTTTTTAAATTTTTACATAAGTTTGGAAGAAGGGGGTCACAACATTGCTTCATTTTGCTAACCAGCGGGAGGGTTTACTCTTTTTCATTTTTAAATAAATTATATAAGCTTCATAATTTGTATATTATTAACATTATTCTTGTTTTCACATATATTGGCACTCCGTACAATAATTATATAATTTTTTATACAGTTTATTAATCAAACATGTGATTGGCTCCACGAGCTCAATAGAAAACATCAATATTAGACGTACACAGGTCGTTCTGTCACGCTTTAATAGCATGTCATGACGCGAAATCATACGTTCATCTCCTGCCAAAAATACAACTCAACGCGTTAAAGAAAATGACTTCAAAAAATTCAGGGGGCCTAGCCAAGTTACTTATCTACAATCGCTAACACCAGTAGAAAAGGAAAAACTGTATGGAGTTGACATATCTGAACGCTATATGACATGATCAAAACTAATAATTATCACGTGATATGGCGTTCAGATATGTCATATCCATACATTTTTCCGTTTTCTACTGGTTTTAGCGAGTGTAGATAAGTAACTTGGCTAGGCCCCCTGGTTACATAATTCTTGAATGCCCCCTAATCTTTAATAGAGAATATTACCAAAATAGAAAGAAAAAAAGTCTGAAATAAATCTAGCACAGAAATAGGAGTAACATTTGAAAGTGGAAACAATTCATACACAACAGCCCGTATTCCTATTTCCCGAATACGGCAAAGCATTTTATCACGTGAAATTTTCGTATCAATTTACAGAACAATAGTTCAACTGTCAGATTTCCTATTTGTTCCGGTGTCATTTCGCGATATGAAATATCCGCCACAATATAGATGATATTGCCATACGCTATACATGTAGGGTCATATTTTATATGTCAACGTCCGACATTTTATTTTCACTGGTCCACTTTAAATAGAGAAAGATTGATTGTACAAACTATGAACTGTATAGACCGGCCGCTTGGTTTTATTTAAATTTAATTAATTGACCAAAATCTTGCCAAATGAAAGCAATGGTGACTCATCAGTAGTGTGTTTGAACACTGTGTTAATCATCGTGGGTACGAATCTTGTAATGAGGCAAAACTCTGTATAATTCCCACTTGATTAATAACTATCATCGAATTAAAAATCTATGGCCTAGCACCTAAAAGGTGTATCTTAAAGTTCACTTGATGGCCACTTCCTTTAAGGCAGTGGTCGTTATATTTATCTGGCAAAGAGCAGCATACACACGACAATGATCTTTTTTTTTTTTTTTTTTTTTTTCGTGGGGAAATCCCTTATGGATACACCACCCTCTCGGGGGAGAGGGTGGGTTATGTCCGACTCGCACGGACTAAAACCCCACGGTGTACGTCGTCCGCTATAGTTGGGGCGGCACGAGATCTCTATAGACTTCATCGTGCCGCCCCAGCGGTTGGCCCAGCAGCAAAAGCGCTGCCGCCGGGCCCCGTCTTGTTGGGAGATGGCCGTGTACACACCGGCCATCTCCTCCGTCCGCCGGACCTGTGCAATGGGAAGATGGGCCCCCCGACCCATCTTCCCTGGTCCGGTTACAGTGGGAGGAGGCGGTCAAACTGACGCCTCCTCCTGCCCGTCCTCCGTTGGCGGAGACGGCCACTTTGAGGGTCTTGCTCACGGGCCCTCTCCGCCGCCTCCTTCTGCGAGACGACTTCCTCACAGAAGGAGGCCATTGCGCTCCAGTTATCCTCACTACCGAGCATGGCCGCAACCACGCTCGGCAGTGAGAGGTCTTGCCCTACCGCCGCAGCCAGAGTGCGACGTTGCTCCTCCCATGCAGCACACTCAGACAGAGTGTGCTGCGCGGTGTCCGGGTCAACGCCGCACTGATGGCATACGGCGGTCGGCTCCCTGCGTGCTATCCGGTGCAGGTACCAACCGAAGCACCCGTGCCCGGTCAGCACCTGCACCAGACGGAACGTCAGGGAGCCCCCCTTCCTCTGATACCATTCCGACAGGACCGGGCGAACGGCGTCGATCGTGTATCGACCGTAACGCGCGTCCGCCAGGTCCTGCCTCCACCTCTCTACCATCTCCTCCCTCACTCTTCTCCTTCTTTCCTCTATTTCTCTGGGAGCTAGAGGCTCCCCAATTCGTTTCTTGGCCGCCATATACTCATATACGGCGGCAAGCACCTCTGCCTCTAGCTCCCAGGGAAGGGAGCCGGCCAACACCATGGCCGCCGCCGAGGACACCGTTCGGTACCCTCGAATCACCCTCAACGCCACGGTACGCTGCGCAGCTCGCAGCGCACGGATATTGGTAGCGCTGAGGGCGTCGACCCACAACGGCGCCCCGTAGGCGGCCATGGACCGAACGACCCCCATGTAGAGGCAGCGGCAGACGGCACCCGGCCCCCCCGTATTGGGGAGGAGTCGTCCAAGCGCCGCTGCCGCCTTGACTACGCGCGGTCCGAGCCCCTTAAAGTGGGGCTCGAACCGCCAGCGTCCGTCCAGGATGAGGCCCAGATACTTCATCTGGGTCCCCACCCTGACGCGGACACCCTCCACATAAATTTGGGCCCCCGGAGGCGGCCCTCGCCGAGGCCCATGGAACATTAGGGCCTCGGTTTTATCGAGGGCCACCTCGAGGCCCAGTCTTCTGATACGCCCGACCACGAGGGTGACGGCCTCCGTGGCCAGGCGCAACAGCTCTTTTATTTCCCCCCCACGGGCTACGACTAGGGTGTCATCCGCGTAGCAAATAAGGCGCGCTCCAGAAGGGAGCGCACCGCGGAGCACCCAGTCGTAGCCCATGTTCCACAGGAGCGGGCCCAAGGCCGACCCCTGTGGAACCCCGCGCGCCGTATCGCGTCGGACTATCTGCCCTCTGGCGTCCACGAAAGCGACCTCTCTACCCTCCAGGTACGCCTCCAACAGCCGCCGCAGGTACGGGGGCACTCCGAAAAAGCGAAGTGCCTCCCGTATGACACCATGCGGCAGACTGTTAAAGGCGTTGGCGATGTCCAAGGACACCGCCAATATTCTTTCGCCCTGAGAGGTCGCCTCCATGGAGACCTGTTTTAGGAGAGTCAGGGCGTCTAGCACACGACAATGATCTAAGTCAACATAAGCTAAACACTAGAAACTGTGACAAACTGGTCCTCCTATGTTTCAGACTCAGTAAGACCAGTAACAGTTTTTTAGGTAATAGAGACCTGTTTTAGGAGAGTCAGGGCGTCTAGCACACGACAATGATCTAAGTCAACATAAGCTAAACACTAGAAACTGTGACAAACTGGTCCTCCTATGTTTCAGACTCAGTAAGACCAGTAACAGTTTTTTAGGTAATAGTTTTAGGTTTTACAATAAAGTCACCAAGCATATTACCAAATTGCTGGACTGTAATTTAAGCACCATGTCAAGTGGGTTTTGATACTCAAAAGGCCATTATAGAATAGATCAATATGTGAACGACGGCGATATCTGGAATTGTCTCCTGTATGTGCATTCACTAAAATTATTGTAACGTGTAATGTATTTTAAATATTATGCGTGTTAAAAACATAAACTCGATCGATTTTATCGATCTTGCTGGTTCTTCTCGATGACTGGGTTGTTTCCGAACCGGTGGTAGCTTTGACGCTAATGAACGCCTTATTAGGGCCTAAATTTCATAAAGTGTTTTGATTCAATGTGAGGTAAAACGAATATCATATTCATGGATTTGGTACATAGCGCCTCCAACTAATTGACAAACATTGTATGATTTTGTAAAATATGGTCCCTTATAGATGTTCTATGGCAATAGCAACCTCTGGGATGTAAGGGGTGTCGAATAACATCATAAGACTTGAGACACCCAAGCCAACCTCACCTGCACGTGGTGCACCCTGCTGAATAACGAACGAGGCAATGGCGAAAGCGGAGTGGTAGGGTTTTACAGCCTGAATGGGTCGCAACAACCATGTATGTGATGAAAAAGCCCGTCATAGTGATTCGATTCTGCGGGTCGCGTTTCGTGACCAGCCTGTATATATCCAGCTTTTCGCAGGCCGGTATGACAGCGGTGACCATCGATGTGTCACTCGGTGGTCGCCATTATTTTTGGATTGTACTGTGCTTACCATCAGGCATAGTGCAGTCATTTTGACGTGCTACTATAAAAAAAAGAAGTCATTCATTTGCTAACTCGATCGACCAAATATTCTTTTACTACAAGGTAATTAAAAATCTAATATGTGGTAAGGTTAAATCTCTCTCTAAATCCGCCTGGCTAGCTACCATCCTCAATTTGAAAATCTATCGCCAAGCTCGTGTTAGTATGTACGTATGTATGTTATCTGCACTTGAGAACCAGTTATCCGCCAGGTTCAACGTGTTTACCATCTTAAACCGCAACGTCATTTAAGACCAGATGAGATTGTGTATAATGTGTAAGTATAAAAAAAATCTCTGAGAAATTATGTCTTAAAATAACTATTTAAATTTATACACTAACAACTAAGCATTTAGTTAATAACATATGCAAAATCAGTCGCTGATAAAATTATTTGCTATGTCGGGGGCCGCAAAAATACGGACCACAGGCCACATTGTACTCACAGGCCGCAGTTCGACAACCGCGACTCTAGGCTTTAACGTGTTCTTATTTTAGCCCACAGTATCATTTAATACCAAGTAATATTATGATTTAAGTTTAAAACCTACTAAGAATATAAGCCGTTATTGACAACATCGCAAATCAACAGACAGAACAGATATTACGCTCATGTACGAACACCTACGCTTAACTCCCACAGCGTGACTAGATGAGGTCGTTGTTGCTAGAACTAATAATGTAATATAATATTCCTACACAGTGGATAACAATTTATTGAAGACATCATTATCCTACTGTTTATTATCTGTTATGTTATTGCAACGTAGAAGCAAGCAGGATTTATACATTAAATAATAAGTATGAAAGGGAGAGTGTCACACATTGCTCGCATTCTAAAGTGACGGTACGAAAAACGAACATTTATTCTATTACGTATCATTGTTGCAAATTGCAAATTAAGTAACAGCTGAATAATTACCAATTCATTATTGTAAAATAACATAATTGTTATTATTACAATATCGATACTAATATTATAAAGCTGAGGAGGTGGTAGAGCCACGCTGAAGCTGTCACTGGTTTCAGCATGTATTGGTCGGCTCGCCCGGGGTACTAGCACCCGACCCACAGAAAACCAACGTGAAGTAACAGTGCTTGCATTTTTGCGTTTCGTTCGGTCAGTGAGAGCGCCGGAGGCCCGCCTCCCATTCCCCCTCTACGCTTCCCCCTTCCCTTCATCCCTCCCCTCAACACAGGTGGGAACGCACTTGCGACTTTCCTGGTGTTACACTATACCGACACAAAAAATATACACTTTAATGGATACACCGGTATTTAAATAAACATTCTGTCGTTGGAAGACATAAATAAAGTAGATGAAAATGGAAGTAAAATTTCCACGAGAGACACGTAGCAGGCAGACTCATTAGACTAATCCATTAAGAAGTTACCACAAAAACAGAGTTAAGTAATTAGGATTTCGTTTGTAATTAACATAAGTTGCTTGGATGAAGTGGGTCTTAAAGCGAAAATAATCCAGAACGTCTAGTTTGACTACTCCGGAATTATCTTATTTTAAACAACATTTATATTTTCAAAGGCATTCTAAAATTAAGATCATCATCACCATCATCAGACTGTAAAAGACTCACTGCAGGCCCATAGGCCTCTTCGCGAAGGAAAGTATGGTCATAATCGCCACGCCAGCGCACGACGTATTAACAATTTCAAACGCCGAGAAGTCCACAGTACCATATTTTCCCACATACGGTACTACAAGAACATTTCTCAAGTTTAGGTTTTCTCACGATATTTTCCTTCACCTTCAGCCGATAGTGTTACCAATTTAAATACATAAATGTACGTGAATTCCGAAAAATTCATTGGTACATGTAAGGGTACTCAAAAGGAACTAAAACAAGACAAGACATCATGAGCTACACCACATATTTCTACAAGAAATTATACGAGAAATCATCAAATCCTGTGTAATTTTAACCACTACAACTGATGGTATAATAGGAAATTACCCAGGTATAAGCAATCTGCAACCAATGGACACCAAGGAAATCAACAAATACATCCTTCATACATCCATCCAAACACTCAAAACTGACAAAACCCCCGGTCCTGACGGCATACAAAATAAAATGTTAAAAACAGGCGCTGTCATTTTATCGCATCCATTAGCATATATATTCAACATGATTCTCGACAATGGTCAGGTTACAGAGCAATGGAAAAGGTCCGAAATAATCCTTCTCTATAAGACAGGAGACCCTCAGGACATAGCTAATTATTATTATTATATTATTAGTCTCCTCTTAAGCGTATATAAATTGTTCACGTCAATTTTATGACGCCCATTGAGCCTGGACGTCGATGAGTTCCAACCGGTAGAACAAGCGGTGTTCCGTTCCGGATTTTTAATAACGGACCACATGCAAGAGTAATGCAACAAATAACAAAGAAATATAAAGAAGTAAATAGGCCACTTTACATTGCTTTCATCGATTATACCAAAGTATTCGACACAATTTCTCACGAAACAATCTGGGAAGCTCTGAATAAATGTCAAGTACACATTACAGTATTGAAAAACATTTATAAAGACAGCCTTAGTCAAGTCAAACTAGAAGTTCGAGGTCCAGATATACCGATCTGCAGAGGAGTGAGACAAGAAGATCCTGTCCCACGCAAGCTGTTTATACATTATATATTATTATATTATTACAACAAATTTTTGAAAATCTCAACTTGCAATCGGAAGGGATAAGAATCAACCAAGATCGACTTACTCACCACAGATTTGCTGACTATATTGTCCTTTTCGCTGAATGATAAGCAGCTTAAATAAAGAAAGCGATAAAGTAAGCCTCAAAAAGAACGAAAACAAAACGAAAGTAATGACAAACAACCACACAAATACCATAAACCTAAACGGAAAACCGCTTGAATATATAAACGGCTACATATGTAGGAAAACAAATATCATTTGATGATAGAAATGAAAAACAAAAGGTTGAGCGACGTATTAACAAGAACTGGAAAAAGTGCTGGTCCTTGAAATAAATCCTAAATGGGAATTTTCCGCTCTACTTAAACAAAACTGTCCTAAATACCTGTGTCCTACCCACTCTTGTATACGGTTGCCAAAAGCAGACATACAACACCAAAATAAAAACTAAATTAATAGTATGCCAGAAAGCAATGGAAAGGAATATATTATAAAGTAAATTTTCAAAAAAAAGTATTAACCGACTTCAATATCGATCAAAAACCCATAAGGCACTAAAAAGCGGAAAATAAATAGTTTATCAAAAATAAAACATATGAATATGTGTGCTACCTAGAGATGTATTGGAAGTCGGTGCCAACCAAACCGAAAATCATATCATCTACAGGTACAAAGTTTAAGTCCACTCTCGCGTCTCTGTAATACAAAAATTTTGGTTGGTACCGACTTCCAGTACATCTCTAGGTAGCACACATATTCATATGTTTTATTTAATTTGGTTAATTTGATAAACTATTTATTTTCCGCTTTTTAGTGCCTTATGGGTTTTTGATTGATATTGAAGTCGGTTAATACTTTTTTTTGAAAATTTACTTTATTTTTCCATTTTTAGTGTACATAAATATATTTTACTAGCAGTGCCCGCGAACTCCGTTCCGCCTTAAGTATATTAAAATATGCGCATTTTTGCGGTATGGTATCTATCGGTATGGTATGCGATATGGTTTCAATTGGTTGTACAATAAGTAACGTTTGGTACGAACGCAACCTTTTCAGTAATCCGCGATAGTTTCTACCACCAACTCGGCTACCATCGCTTCACACATTATACACCTTAAGTAATGTAATTACAATGCTTGCGTCATGTTGCAACACAGCAACGAACATAAGCACAATAGGCTCCTAAGAATTGAAGAGTTTTTTTTATAATATTGGTGGCAAACGAACATACGGGTCACCTGATGGTAAGTGATCACGGCCGCCCATGGACAATTGCGACACGAGAGGAAACACAGATGCGTTGCCGGCCCTTAAGAAAGGAGTAGGCTCGTTTCTTGAAAGTTTTCTTACTTTGCCACGGATCCCATAATCAGAACCTAACCAAACTCTCATCAAACTACCCTTGAAGTACATCCTTTTCAATAAAAAATGAATCATCGAAACCGGTTAGCGTAATATTGAGTTATTCGTCTATTTGTCGTGTACATACTTAATGCAGATTTGAAACTTATACGGTTTTGCACTGGATGCCGTTGTCGGAACTGTACCAAATTAAAATGGGACTACACTGGAAGTACCAGCTTTCAAATAAAAAAAGAATAATCAAAATCGGTTCACCCAGTCCAAAGTTATGAGGTAACAAACATAAAAAAAAAAAAAATACAGACGAATTGATAACCTCCTCCTTTTTTTGAAGTCGGTTAAAAATAAGAAGAATTCAAACAGTAAAAAGCGTACAGATAAGACAAAAAACAAAAGTTATAGATGCCTTATAATATGCTCTAAAACAGAAGTGGAGGTGGGCAGCACATATTGCGAGATACGTGGACAAAAGATGGTCATTAAAGACAACTATTTGAGAAGAACCAAGAGGAAAAGGTGAAGAGGGCGTCTCCGAAAAAGATGGATAGAGGACATAAAAGCGATAGCAGGAAAAGAAAGTTAAGAACATAGAGGTCTGGAAAAATTGGAGGCGGTCTTTACCCAAGAAGGGGTTCCGATCGATGGTTTGGACATTAATGGTAGTGTTCAAGAACTTTTATAAATCTATATAATTTTTAATATTTTTGCTAACATGTAAATTTATCTTTAAAAACATGTAATGATCGGAAATTAATGGGCTTTATTATTATTATTACATGTAAGTGTGGGAACCACTAGATCACTATGGCTTTAATAAAATTAAAATGTTGTTTTAATGCCAAGGGAAAGCTAATTCTAAGTTATGCTTAATCAAAAGAATTTCAAAACAAATGACACTAATTAAGAGAGTTTGTAAAATTGACACATAAATGTTACCCGCCGACACGATATAATAAATCTATGAACGAAATAATATGTATATATCACGAATAGAACGTGACGTCAGTCATGCCTTTTAATATTTATTTGATTTGTTTAGGGCAGACGCACACCCGGAGCAATGGTAACCATGAGATTGCGATGTTTGAAACTTTTCAAATTTACGTTTAATTCCAATATTAAGAGTAATAGAAACAATTCAAGATTTTTACAGCGGTTGCACCACCACAATCTATCTGCGGTAAAACGGTAGCTGCCACCTCAATAGGTGTAACTGGCAATACACTCTAGGACACGAACATTCTACATTGAAATAGGCCTCGGAGGGAAGTTGTATTTAGCTATACGTTACACTAAATACTTAAAATAGGGTGGAATGCATGCCTGTTTTCAAATACATGTTTTATTAAAAAATATATATTGTCAAAAAAGAAAACAAATAAGAAAACTGTAAGACGATACAAACTTTTTGAACGCTCTGAATATATCCGTAAGTAAGGCTATTTATTATAGGGTGGATCAATATGTGAACGATTGTGACGTCTGGAAATGACGCCCCTCTCTGTGCATCTACTAATAACGAATGTAAATATTTATGTTACTGTAAAAATATATGACATGAAAAGATAAACCAGATCTTGCCGGTTCTTTTCGAAGACTGGGTTGTTTTCCGAACCGGTAGTAGCTTTGGCGTTCATAAGCGCCTTCTCAGGGCCTAAATTGAATAAAGAATATTTTGATTTTGAGTTCGAGCTTACGCATAATAATAGCCTCCATAGTGTAATTATTTCTTTAAAAAAATCTTTAAAAAATAATCATAATACTAAATTTCATTTCTACCGCGCGTAAACTCACACTCTTATTTTTTTACTATATTAATTTACGTGAAAAATGCTCTTGTAAAGTTATGATTTTGCAGATAACCGTTTCTTCTTTACGACCGTCAAAAATTTTTTATATTTTTTTTTCGAACTGACTACGCTATTGACCATGCAAGGTCTTAACAGCTTCACCGGACTACTAAGGCGAGCGCTTAAGGCACTCAGCCGATTTTATATTGACAACTAGCTCAAGGGTGCACGGCACTTCTCGGCTTTGGCTGTTGCCTGATATATGTAATTCGCAACCTATCTGAGCTAACCTAAGCTAAACTAACTATTCATACATATATGAGTTGTTGAAACATATATGTGTACCAAGCATACATACCTCAACAACTCTTATATATATTTCGTATCGGATAATATTCTAAACTATTGCAGTTTGATAAGGGAAAAAATTAAAACACTTCCACTCGTCAAAATAATATTTCCCTCTAATGGTACTTTTACGCTCGATATGAATCTGCCCTTATAATGTTGGCGACGCTTTGACAAGGGCGAGTGTCGTCGGCGGGCGTCGCTAACGCCCTCTCCCTGTTTGTGGGGTAAATATTTGAATAACTAATTGCTATCTAATAGTTAATAATAACCATGGTAAAGATGCTGCGTAACCCAAATAACAGGAAAAACTGAACGAAAATAATGTATTATTCGTATTAAAAATCCTTACATGTATTCGTAGCAAATGGTTTTATCGTTTCTTTAATATTATTCTATCAAATATAATTCTAAGCGATTTACTTAAATAAATTATGGGTTGTTTTAATTCTTCATTGCAATTGTGTCATTCATATTTAACACCATTTATTGCTTTTAGACTATAACAAGGGCTAAATAAAAAAAACATTACTAGCTACTAAGATACCCATCCTAGTACTGATCACGCCTCACGGTGCATAATTTCGGTGATTGGACGAGAACCGGTGTTTTCAACACTCTACCCGACACGGTGTTTAGCTTCACCTCTTTTCGTCACACAGGAAGATTGCCGTTCAGAATTTCCAAGAGAATCTACTTCAAAATTAATAACAAACATTTTAACATAAAATTTCCACGCGTTGCATATTGAAGTAATACAATAGGCAACGTTAGTTTTTCGTCTGTCCGAATTTCAATCTTTGCATGCAAAATATATACTCGCATATAATAGATGGAAACAGGGAAAGAAACAAGGCCGCATGAAGGGAGAGAAGCAAAGGAGTACAACGTATTTCCTTACGTGACCATTTCTATCATTCAACACCGACTGTAAGCCGCGTTACGAACGTCATTCCAAAAAATTTCCTGCCTCAGAACAACGGTATATTAAGTTACATTATACTTAAGCAGTAGTAGTATTATTTTTGAAGATGGTAGAGTCATGCTGTAGCTATTCAGCTGAAACTATTACCACCCTCTCACAGAACACTGACGTGAAGTAACAGTGCTTGCAGTATTGCGTTTCGTTCGGTCAGTGAAAGCGCCGGAGGCCCACCTCCTTTCCGTTCCCTTTTCTCTTTCTCTACCCCTCCCCTATATACAGCCTGGCAATGCACTTGCGACTCCCTTGGTGTTGCTAGTGTCTATGAACGGTGGTGATCACTTAACATCAAGTGACCCACATGTTCGTTTGCCTGCTTTTGACATAAAAAAGTAATAGCTTGAGTAAATCTAGCCACAATGGGATGCTGTTCTCGTCAAATTTCAGGTTATGAAGATGATAACCGGTTACAGTGACTCTTTTCAGCAGCCTTCTTTTCAGTGAACGGCGATAGGTTATAGACTTCTTCAGTGATGTCATAAAAAAACTTAACACCGCTTGGACCGTGTCCTTGTCTTTAATTCTTACTAATAATATAAATACGAATATGAGTGTGTTTGTAACGCTTTCACGTCTAAACTACTCAATCGTATATCATAAAATGCGTAGACATTATCAGGAGTGCTGGGAAGGATATAGGGTTCTTTCCTCCAGAATAAGATACTGTTAAGTCTACATTACCGCGGTCGAAATCGCGAGCAAACACTAGTATTTCATAAAAATATAATCTTTTGCTGTAATATACCTAAATAAAAATGATATCTTCATTTGCATTGTCCTCGCTGAGGAAGACATTAGAGGACATTTACGCTAACGTGTTCTCTCATCACAAATGCGTGTAAAAAATACCGCATTATTCCGGTAACGTACATAAAACATCAACGTTACGATTCATGCAAGTAATATATGTATAATACGTTGTTGCGTTTCTTCTATATATCTTCTAACTATGTATATTCTATATATATATATGGGGCGGGGCAATCCACGCCAATCAGACGATTTGAAGAAAATGATTTATTTTTTCTTTCCGCTATTGTGTGATACATTTTATAAATAATATTAAAAACGCTCTTGACATTTCTTTTATTACTCGTTTAAAAGATAGTTTATTTTTACGTTTTTTAACGATGATTCAAACTCGACCTTTTATTTATGGACTATTTTGATTTTAGATAGGCCTTTATAGAAAAAAAATTATGTATATCAATTATTTTTGAAGTTTTTGGATTCTAAACTTTATATCGAGTTTAAAGAATGTACGCTTCTATTTTATTTATTTTAAACTTTCATTAATAACTCAACTTTTAAACACAGCCTGGTAATGGAGTTTCTCTAATTACAACTTATTAGCGGCTTTCAGGTCTCTTGTTGACTTTATATCTTTAAAAATTTTAATTTTTTGGTTCGAATAATCCTTCACAATAGCTTTAATGACCAACGAAACGAGCGGAAGGAAATAAGTAAGATAATTCAGTACTTTTTATCTTTTGTTCGCCACCCGATTTAAAAAATAATAATTATAAACAAGCTTTAGTGTTAACAAAAAAACCATTTGGAAATAGATTTATATTTAATACCATCGATGAGTCAGAGTCCTTATTTAAAAATCTCTATTTGTCATACTTAACGTTTATTACGTCCACAATTTACAATATATTGTACAATTTTCATAATTTACAAAAAAAACAAATCAAAGAGATATACAGATAATAATATTTACATAACAGCTTGTGAAAAAAAACCTTAGTGCTCCTTATAATGATCGATTTTCGATCACTAGTATAAATAAATAAAAATAAAATAATTAAGTGTTGGTACATCAGAAATCAATAAATTCTAACGCCGTTTGACCAATTACTATAAAATATCGCACGTCTTATATTATCAACTAGCTTCACTCAACTATAACTATAAACTAGCTTAACTCAGAGAAGCTCACAAAAGGAAAAAAAAACAATTTTGAAACATTCTCCATTGGTGCTCCGCTCCGATTGGTCCTATTGCTCCTTAGCGTAATGATATTATATATAACCTTCCTCGATAAAAAAGCTATCTAACACCGAAATAATTTTTCAAGTCAGTCCAGTAGATCTTGAGATTAGCGCGTTCAAGCAAACAAACCAACTCTTCAGCTTTATAATATTAGTATAGATTTACTATAAATAGCCACTAGGTGACGTTAGACTTGTATTTTATTTTTATTAAGTTTAATTTAACGCAGACAAAATCTTGGACGGTTGCTCATTATTTCTGAATTATCAAAACACGATTAACAGTATCCGGAAATGATGACGTCACTGGGCTGTGGCTCACCGCGCCCCTGAGTTTATCGTGACCGGAAACGCCCGGATTATTACCGCCTGTAAGATTTAAGGCATAACATCGGACGTATGCTTCGATCCGATTGGTTTTTAACTAAATAATAATTAATTGACCATTCGACACGATAACATTGTTATAGCACTTACAGGACTAAGACGGTAAAATACTAAACCTAGATCTAGTGCCAGGCAGGCTATACCTTGTAGTATTTAGCGTTTTACCATAAACTCATCAGATTTTAAATAACGATATGGACTAAAATGGTAAAATGGTAAACCTAGAGTTAGGTAGACTATAATACCTTATAGAGTTTAGCGTTTGACCATAAACTCATCTGATTTTAAATCACGATATGGACTAAAATGGTAAAATGGTAAACCTAGAGTTAGGTAGACTATAATACCTTATAGAGTTTAGCGTTTGACCATAAACTCATCTGATTTTAAATCACGATATGGACTAAAATGGTAAAATGGTAAACCTAGAGTTAGGTAGACTATAATACCTTATAGAGTTTAGCGTTTGACCATAAACTCATCTGATTTTAAATCACGATATGGACTAAAATGGTAAAATGGTAAACCTAGAGTTAGGTAGACTATAATACCTTATAGAGTTTAGCGTTTGACCATAAACTCATCTGATTTTAAATAACGATATGGACTAAAATGGTAAAATGGTAAACCTAGAGTTAGGTAGACTATAATACCTTATAGAGTTTAGCGTTTGACCATAAACTCATCTGATTTTAAATAACGATATGGACTAAAATGGTAAAATGGTAAACCTAGAGTTAGGTAGACTATAATACCTTATAGAGTTTAGCGTTTGACCATAAACTCATCTGATTTTAAATAACGATATGGACTAAAATGGTAAAATGGTAAACCTAGAGTTAGGTAGACTATAATACCTTATAGAGTTTAGCGTTTGACCATAAACTCATCTGATTTTAAATAACGATATGGACTAAAATGGTAAAATGGTAAACCTAGAGTTAGGTAGACTATAATACCTTATAGAGTTTAGCGTTTGACCATAAACTCATCTGATTTTAAATAACGATATGGACTAAAATGGTAAAATGGTAAACCTAGAGTTAGGTAGACTATAATACCTTATAGAGTTTAGCGTTTGACCATAAACTCATCTGATTTTAAATAACGATGTGGACTAAAATGGTAAAATGGTAATCCTAGAGTTAGGTAGACTATAATACCTTATAGAGTTTAGCGTTTGACCATAAACTCATCTGATTTTAAATCACGATATGGACTAAGGTGGTAACCACGCTGAACCTAGAGGAAATGGCTTTCAAGTGCAATTGCCGGATAACAACAAGAAAGCTAGCCAAGCGGTCTTAGAAAAAGTTCAACGCCCATGCCATGGTCCCACATGTCGTCTTTTCCCGAACCTCCTGGTCATTCAGCGAAACCTATGTCCCTTGCCTTCAATTGATACATGTAAATGTCTTGATGACAAACTTTCAACTTGATATTTAGTAAAATCATATATATTCCGTTCCATGTATATGTAAATTGTATTATATCCATGATATTGAAAACAAAACTAGATCTGCTAGATATGAATATGAAATTCGATATTTTCCTTTTTCATTTCTCTTCCAATTTAAACGCGACATGGACAATTGCGGGTACAGGCCGATAAAGCGCTTCTGTTTTGCTACCTTCATTCTTTATATTATTCCAGAGAACGATTCTCGTGTTTGCATTCTGTTTTATTATGTTTAGTTTTCGGATTCCTTTATTTAATACACACTAAATAAACATACATATACGTCTAATAAATTAGCAAAGAATTTACCTCTTTTCTATTCTGTGAGATTGTATAATCTTTGTTCGATAGATGCATTTTTGAACTATTTATTTTATCTGTTATATTATTATTATTATTTGTTTTTGATGCATTATAATTATATCATGTTCGTCGTTTATACGCTTACTATTACAAACGAATATTTTTTTCTCTGAAAGCCATCTCATAACAATAACCATACAATATGTTAACCACTCCTAATTTCGACACTCGGACGCACACGCAAGCTTGTATATAATAGAAAGAAAGAGAAAGAAAATTATATGAAGGAAGGGAGGCAGAGAACCGTAACGCGTTTTCCTTACGTGACGATTTTTTCCAGTCACCTCTTACATAACACAACAGCGTAATTAAATAACCGTTATTGCCAACTACGTTTGTGATAGAAAAAAATGAGTAAGATAAATAACAGCCTAGATATATTTTGCATAAAGAGACGCGGATTCTAGAGATTCCGAATACGAAAACAGCTAATCGGTTGAATAATCCCAGACTTAAGGAATACGAGTCATTATTCTAACAATTCACTTAATAACTTGGTCTAGACAAGCTAACACGATTACGCACTCTTCATTTGATCCTACTCGTCTGCCCTAATCTTGCTTTCATTTGATTCGAACGAGTCTTATTACGAGTATTCTTAGTACGAGTAGTCTTAGTACGAGTTCTACTTAATGAATGTTGAATCATCAGACAAAGAAGATACGTGGTATATTATTTTACGTTGTTAATGCTTGTTTGGTTAGTTACTACAGTCATTTAAGTACAAGAATCAACAATTTAAATTAAATCAAAATCATTGAGATCAATTTAAAATCAATCAACAAACGCAGAAAAGAACTTGACCCGGTAGGTAGTGTGGTCAAATCAGTTGTTCTTCACCTCTTCCACGGTTATAATGTAAGGAGAGTTGTGGGCTGTATTTATAAAGTCTGCGAGGCCAAAAGTATTACGGATACATGCTCAATCGCGGGATTCAAAGGTATACAATCGATTGAGCTGGGAAAAAGAAAACATACACACTTTCTTGGCTGAGGTACGGCCTGGTATCAATTCTGATATAAACGGAATAGCGTCCGTTCACAAAATATACATATTTTCACTCGTGGCGTGGGTTGCGTTAGTTCACGGCACCGAGCGTTCACGTGCCACACGCGGCGCGCTGACGAAGACTAGCGGCGCGACTGCACAATGCACAGTCGCGGCGCGGATGATCTAAATATGGCCATGACCACGATCACGTGATAATCATGGCGTCCTCTCTCTAGCGATATGTTTTAAGAAAGGATTCTAAATGTGCGAAGGAATAGTTTTTTCCTCTCGCAGATTAGAACAAAACTAACTGCCTATAACATAACTACCATGCCCACTTAGGAGTAATATATTTTAATTTTTATTCATATTTAAATGGAACTATCTTGAGTACAATCAACTGAAATAAAAAAATATAATTAAAGTTAGTTCACAATTGACGAAGACATTAACTAACATATATAAAAAATACATATAACCATATAAATTTGCTTTTATATTTTATTCATAATCATGTGTTATTTGACTCTATGTTTAGTAATATTGGTCGTGTTTTGCGTAATATACTTCGTTTGTTGAGCACAAGTGTGGTGGATGGCAAATAATACCACGGAACATGAATTTTGAGATGCCACAAAAACTCCACGGAGTGTTATATAAAGGGATCCACAACCCAAGACAGTGGCGGTCATATAAGATTGGTTGTGAAAAACAAAATAAAATACATATTTTAGGAGACAGTTCAAAAAATATCATACACAAATCATAATTGCTTGATGACAGAGTAAATTAAAGTAGTCCCAACCAAAAAGTTATGGTTTTCCTTCGACGAGAGATCTGGTTCATTCACTATGCTTCGAACCTACCTAACGTGCACTGATTGAATCTTTGATCATACATTATAAACACTTTTTAGGGTGTAAGGGGTGTCGAATAACATCATAAGACTTGAGATACACAAGCCAACCTCACTTGCACGTGGTGCCTGAACAACGAACAAAGCAATGACGAAAGCGGGGTCGTAGGGCTTTATAGCCTGAATGGGTTGCAACCACCATGTATATAGCGAAAAAACCCGTCATAGTGGTTAGCTTATGCGGGTCGCGTTTCGAGATCAGCCTTTACATTACTATCCAGCTTTTCGCAGGCCGACATGACAGCGACGACCAGCGATGAATAGTGTGTCACTCGGTGGTCGCCATTGTTTTTAGATTGTACTGTGCTTACCATCAGCCATAGTGCAGACATTTTGCCGTGTTACAATAAAAAAACAGGTGAATTCGCAACACTCTACTAATTATTCAAAAGGTGTGTTAACATAACGCCCTAAAATGATTAATAAGTACGGGTGTAAACCACAGTCGAGTCCACACATTTTCATAATAAAAATACAGCCACCATTATGGGATTGTTCTAAGCTTCCGGCTATCACGCCGACATCCATTATCCACAGCTATAAAAATAGTTTACTGGAAATGCTAACATTATTTTAATATTATTACAATATTTGTACATACTTTGTAGGTTAAATCAACCTATAGTTTATTGTGAAACTAGATACTCCGGTTATTTTATTGTATTTTATTATATATTATATTATATTTTATTGTATGCGGTTATTGCATAATTGTACTCTAAATATATAAACAGACAATTAAGTATATTAATTTAGCAACAATTAAATTTTACTGCCTATTGTGTTTTTGTTTCTTAGACAATTTATAGCGGGCAGAATTTAGAATTTCTAATAAAATAACTAAAAACATGATATTCGTGGTTTTACATATTTAGACAAAATTTAACTACACGTACTATGTTAAATAAAATAAAAAATCGTTGATTTTAGCTCTAAAACGCTCTAACTTCCATATGGAATTTGTGAAATACTCGTGCTTCCCCCAATTCAAGTTTAAAAAAAATACTAAAACGACTGTTTCAAATTCATACTTATAGCTTCACTGCAAGCGACAGACTGCGGCATATAAACACCCTATGTAGTTACAGGTTTCTGGATCTGGTTTAGCAAAACTAATTTGGGTGTTGTGACACTCCTCCGTTATTTGACCAATTTTGTAAACTATTTTATTCTAGCACTAAAACCCAAATTATACATTATCGTGCAAATAAAGTGCGCTCATTTCTTCTAGTAATTTTCTAACTCTTCGGAAAAGATAAACACACAGTAGATGATGATGTCATAATTTTACACCTCGATCGGTTATATCCTTAACATTTTATATATCTTTTACTTACAGAATTATTGATCTTTAATGCTTTATAAACAAAGATATAAAATATTTAACGTTGCAATTATTGCTTCCGAAGTTTATTCCTTATAAAATAAATGGATAAATACGTAAATATTATCCACATATTCGAGTGATTTTTCTAATATGTTTTTAAATCACAATAAGCCAGGGTATCTAATTAAAAAATTATGAAATTACTAATATTATAAATGCGAAAGAAATTGTTGACCTTCAAATAGGTGGTGATCCTGCAAACAAAAGGCAGAAGGATAAAGATACATGACAGCGTTTCACATACTATAGTGGCAATATCCAGACACACCAACAGCTGTGTCTACTATACGGACGTGACTGACGACGTAATTAGATGGTTGGACGCTCCAGTGCGGGGAGTTGCGGACTGTTATCTCATAGTTAAGTAAAGTAATAACAATATTTGCCCACTGTATAAGATGCACTGCATTTAAAACGATTATTGATTGACTTAATTAAATAAAGGAAAGCAGAAAAAAGTGCGGATCAAGAATCTGGAGATATAAAAAAAAAACTCGATAGTGAATTTTGTTGTTCTAGAATAAACCTTTCATCCAGAAAAATCCAGAAATCCAGACCTTATCCCTAAGGGATAGTTAAAATCTGTATTAACGCAAGCGAAGGCGCGAGCAAAAGCTAGTAACAGGGTACAATTTTACTGACCTTTATGATTTTTTTGAAGAAAAAATAAAATGAGAAGAAGCGAAATGTCTTTAGGCATTATTTTCTTGAAACCTTTGCCAATAATAATAAAAAAAATTACATAATCCTTAATACGTAAACTCATTTTACAAAAAAAAATTGGGTCGTAATGTACTACGATTAAGAATAATCCTACGTGGTTTAACGCAAACGGGTGCAATTTAACCCCGCACTGTTCGTAGCCGCGTCGAGATGTATCGTCTCCCGGGAACGGACGGGGTTTACGTGCTATGATTAAGTTATCCCGGAATACGGGGACGCCTTTCTACGTGAAATTATGTGGAGAAGACACGAGATAATCAAAAAATACCGACGTATAATCCACGACTATATTATAAATGCGAAACTCTGTTCATTTTATGAACCGTAGTTCCTCAATTACGGCTTGCGATGCGAGTTGAGTTAGAAACCGTCACGTAAGAGTTATGTCCACGTCATGCAATTTTCTATATATATATATATCTCTTTCTATCATAGTATTAACATGACACTGCTCGACAATTGAACATCATGTGCCGATTGTATAATCTAAATACTGACGGTGTCGAAATTTCATTATTTCTTATTCGTTTTATATACCGTATAATCCGCTATTATATATTTTTAATAAATTAATATTTTTTTCTGGAATAGTAAGCTTTCTGATGCGTATTCTTACTTTACGTTAACAAACATTAAACTAAATTTCACATATATCAATCCATATTATAAAAAAAAAATTACAAAAAAAATAAACAGCCTTCGATGTGAAAAACTGACATGGCATTGACTTCAAATATATTATTAGGTAGTGCAAATATCAATATATTTTATTTAATTTGGTTAATTTAATAATTCACTTTTTTTTTATTCGTCGACAGTGGTTACTTAAACACTAATAAACTCTTAAAATCGTATACATGTTTACCATGTACATATATAGTTTGGGGATTGAAAACAATCCGAGGTGAATTAGGCCGGTTCACCTTAGCGCCGGTGCCCTGAGTAGTCTAGGACCCCAATAATTCACTTATTTTTCATTTTTTTTGTGCCTTATTAGTTTTTCACAACGTAATTTTTTTTTATTTCTCCATTTTTAGTGTCCATAAATATATCTGGTTTCTAATGGGTATAATAAATCGGTTCCAATTTCACGAAAATACGTAAAGATGAAGTGGGTGAAAATCAAATAAACGATATTTGACCTCTTTAGGGGTTGAGTATTTTCTTTACATTTATATGGGGCCACCTCTGAACATAACCAATTCAAATAAACGAAGAATCATTAAAATCATCATCATAATTGACGGAGATAACGATTAACATAGATTTAAAAAAAACATACAACCGAACGTAGTAAACGGAAGGAAGGAAAAGGAGGAGGTCCTTTTTCGAAGTCGGTAAAAAATGTGTTGCAGATTGACGTGTAATCACGCTCCTTCAAAGAGCATCATCAGACCGATGTTGACTCTTCCGATGCGATCGACTTCCTCATGAATGACTTTATCTACTGGTGAAAGCCGAGTGAAAATCCGTTTAGTAGTTTTTGAATTTATCGCGAACAGACAAACAGACGTGGCAGAAAACTTTATTTCATAATATGTAGTCATTCATAATATTGTGTTATTTTACTCTATATTTCTTAATATTGGTGGCATTTTACGTAATACAGTTCGGTTATTGTGCATAAGTGGATGGAAATTAATACCACGGAGCAGGAACTCTGGGATGCCAGAAAAACTACCTGGAGAGTTCTAACAAAGGGGGCACTATTTTGTTAGGACATTGAAATTATGACAAGAATGTAATAATATACTGTGTAATATTATTACCTACTCGACAATGGCAGTAATAATAAGGAAGATTGATTGCCAAAAAAAAAATAAAAAAAAAGTAAAGAGTTAACGTGACCAACAAGTTTCACTTACGACGTAGTTAAAATTTCTGTTTGTGAATTCGTTGAAACCCTTCCTTATATAAATTTTCTTTAGAACTAAGGAAATAAGTTGGTATAAAAATGCTTCTGAAAATAGATGGTGCCGTATTATACTGAACGGTAAGTAAAAGTTTGTACTGCTTCAAAGGGTTCCAACTCTGTTGGGAAATACACGAGACCTTTCTATGTATTCCCTGGTTACAACATAATAGCAAAGTTTGTACGTGACCCACGAATTGTTGTGAAATTTTTAGACTGACTCCATTTTTGCATTCAATAATGACTTTATCTTGATTGCCTTTGAGTTATATAATTTACTGAAAGACGCCGTCTAGCTTTGAAAATTAAAACAAATGCTGCAATAAGATCGCAGTCGTACCTAACGGTTCTAATGCGTTTAACATTAAAAAAACGAAAATCGTACACAATAACCTTCTTATTATTATTTATATACAAACTAACGGTCCCGGTGGAGGTTGTCCTTTTTTTTATTGTAGCATGGCAAAATGACTGCACTATGCCTGATGGTAACCACAGTATAATCCAAAAACAATGGCGACCACCGAGTGACACACTATCCATCACCGATCGCCGCTGTAATGCCGGCCTGTGAAAAGCTGGATATGCACAGGCTGATCCCGAAACGCGACCCGCAGAAGCGAATCACTATGACGGGCTTAATAAAAAAAAAATAATGTAAAATTCAACCGCAGCACCGCCTACCGGGACCATTTGTAAATCTAAACCATTCTCGGATCCACTCGAACACGCCCACAGAATTTCATCAAAATCGGTCCAGCCGTTTAGAAGGAGTTCAGGGACATACACAGGTACAGAAGATTATATACTTATATAAAGAAAACATGATAGTGATTTTACATTGTGCGCGTATCACATAGGAACAAAGTCGATATCAGTCATTTTAGTTCTCTATTTAAAAAAAACAATTATCGCGATGTCTTCAATCAATATAAAGTTTTAAGAAACTACGATTTTTATAATAACGCTTAACGTTATATACAGTGGGGCAAGCGGCGTAGTACGCATGCGTGAGATGATATTACTTTACTTACAGGTGACATTGTTTACAAAGAAATGTTGTACGTAAAGTATATCTTTTTAATGTTTTTTTATGTTTCTCCTGAGTAAATTATATATATATTATTAACGCAGACGATGTCACCGGTACCAGCCAGTTATATATGTAAATGTGACTGTATTTTTTAACAGTAATTTTTTAACAGTAAGAACATAATCCTTGCAACCATTTTGTCCATTCTAAGCCAGCTCTATTAAATGTATACCCTCAGCTCCAACGGACAAGTGTAACCATATGTTATATAAACCGTATTTTGGGAAGTCATCTATCTGCTGTTAACGTCTCATTGAAATCGGTCCAGTCGTTTCGGAAATTAGTCCCTAACAAAAGTCAGAGTTAATCTAGCATCGGTAGCATTCACATACTATTTACTTTTAGATTATTTTGTAACTTAAAGTAAGTTAAGTTTGGAATAATCGCTCTTTTTCTCTATTACTAGTTTCAGGTTTAACTTTACTTTTATATATAACCTCGTACAGTTAAAATCAAACATTTTTTGTTGTAGCCAGACGTGGTAGCAGCCAATCAATTCCAGGTGGAAGTGCAAAGTAACGTCCACTATTATATTTAGCTAAAGAGAGACAGCTGTCCTGAATTAATACACTTATATACGTTCGGTAATTCTTATTTATATAGATTCATAAATCTATTCCAAGGCTTTCATGCTATAAGCACATTAACGGGCAGATAGACAGTCATTGACTTTAAAATATGCAAAAATTAAACTTACATTTCGCGGTTAATAAACCTTTGCGTTAGATTACATTGTAATTGAAACAACTGCTGCACGCCAAGTGTTGACTTATTAGATTTGTGTGTGTGTAAAATCCCCCGACACAATGCTTCATTCCTAATGGCGGAGCTGTCTTTAAAGGATAAAGGCAAGATATATATATAATACCAGCTTTTGCCTGCGACTTCATTCGCATGGAATAGTTACGCTAACTTTAACTCGCGACTCCGATTACGTAGAAGGTGAAAATATTTTTAAATTAGTGCTTCGCTCCTATTGGTCTTAGCGGGATAATGTGTAGCCTATAGCCATTCTCGATAAATGAGCTATCTAAAACCGAAAGCATTTTTCAGATCGGACTAGTAGTACCTGAGATTAGCGCGTTCAAGCAAACAAACTCTTCAGTTTTATAATATTAATAGATAGTATTTCAAAGCGTATTCAAAGCGTATTTCAAAGCGTATTTCAAAGCGTATTTCAATAGTATTTCAAAGCGTATTTCAATAGTATTTCAAAGCGTATTGTAAAAGTGCGCGTAATAAAGCTGAAAGTTCACATTGGCTCGAGATAAAGAACCCTTCCAAGGCTCGCGTGAGCTTTGTAAGCGTTAAATGTTGCATTAGATTGGATAAATATTATCAAATTGCGATCTCTCACGAAGCTTACGGTATACAGACATTTCGAAGCACTTTTTTAAAACTATATCTTAACTTTATAAGGACGTATGTCAGTTTTAACTTTTACCCAAGATACTAATTGTTCGTAATGGTTTCTACTCATGTTTTTTTAAATACTTTGTAGGCTTTATTGTTTGACCACAACCTTTTTTTATATTATAGGGGGCAAACGAACAGGCGGAACACCTGATGGTATATGATCACCGACGTCCATAGACACTAGCAGCACCGTGGAAGTCGCCAGTGCGTTGCCAGCCTGTGTTTCGGGGGAGAGGGGTTGGGAAAGTGGGGAAGTGGGGAGGTGGGCCTCCAGCGCTCTCACTGACCGAACGAAACGCAACAATGCAAGCACTGTTACTTCACGTCGGTTTTCTGTGAGAGATTGGTACTACCCCGGGCGAGCCGGTCCATTCATGCTGAAACCAGTAATAGCTTCAGCGTGGCTCTGTGGGCCGCGTGGTGTACACAACCCACATTAAAATACTGACGTATCCAAGTTTTAATAATTATAAAAAAATAAACAGAAATACAAGTGTATACAATAGTGTACAAGTATGTATATCGTAATATAAACACCACAAGATTTAGAACGCGCGATACGTATAACCTCCAGTATATAGTATCTCCGCAAGTAGGCGGGTGAGGGTGCGTGGACGCCGCTCTTTCGATCGATGGCCCGCGGGGGCGGTAAAATAGTCGGTGGATACAGGAACATAGGAGCCAGCGATTTATTAGCATTATAAGGTATTGGTCCAATCTGTGCTACAGCTCTACCACCTATTATTATCTGATGTTAAATGACTATGTGGTCTAAGATTGTAAACATGTGAAACAGAAGAAGCAGGCTTTCAAGTGTTACTGCCGGAGCACACCAACAGGTGCTTGGATACAGATTTTCAATTTGAGGGTGGTAGCTAGCCAGACAGACTTTGAGAAAGCTCTAGCACAATGTTCTGGTTTCCTCACGATGTTTGCCGTCACCGAAAGTCGACTTAAGTTTTTTTTTTATGTCTTAGGTTGCAACCGAACAGGTGGGTCACCTGGGGTTAAGTGATCACCACCGTCCATGGACACTAACAACACCAGAGGAGTCGCAAGTGCGTTGCCACCCTTTGGGGGGAAAGGTTAGGGGAGGGAGAGGGAGAGGAGAGAGGAGAGGTGGGACTCGGGCGCTCTCACTGACCGAACGAAACGCAACAATGCAAGCACTATTACTTCACGTCGGTTTTCTATGAGAGGGTGGTACTACCCCGGACGAACCGCCCCATTCATGCTGAAACCAGTAATCGTTTCAGCGTGGCTCTACCACCATTATTCATTAGGTCATCACTTAAATTCAAAGTATTAACAGAAATTTTCACATGTTGTTTCCATTTAAACTTTGGTTGTTGTGAGGCATGGATTTTTAAAATTAAGAGCTGCAATTTGCCATGTATTATCTTTACTAATATTATAAAGCTGGAGGGTTAGTTTGTTTGTTTGTTTTGTTGAATGTACTAATCTCAGGAACTACCGGTCCGATTTCAAAAATTATTTCAGTGTTACATATTTCATTTGTCGAGGAAAGGTATATATGATCACGCTAAGACCAATAGGAGCTGAGCACCAATGAAGACTATTTCAAAATCGGGGAATTTTTCCTTTTGAGAGCTTCCGCTGCCTGTTAGCGTTAGCCCAAAGTAACTATTCCACGCGAACGAAGTCTCAGCCAGAAGCTAGTATTTTTAGCTTTTATATATTTGGAACCTATTTACTACTATTCCGAAGAAAACTTCGAATATACCGTAAATAAGGGCTACCCTAACATATATTTATTATAGTAGGAAGTTGACTCTTTCCAGTGTTAATTAAATTACATTTTTACATTGTATTTATATTACATGGCGGTCGAAATTACACTTTAATCTTTTTATACAACCCATAAACCGAATTAGATGTCGTTAAACTTTTACAGCACTAACGAAAATTGCTCGGGTTATGAAAATCAGAAGTGGGATGTATTTCGGTATATTACCGCGATTATATACATGTATATATATAAAACACCAGCTGATTGACCGATACATCATCGCACTGCTACTGGGGTTAGAACCGTGAAAAATTGCATGCATATTCATTTCACACTATAGGTGAGCACTGAGGTAGGACGTTTGAAAATTCAACTTCTAAGATAGTAAAAACGAGAATGAATATTTCTATGAAAATCCGTCATTCTTGAACTTACATGAAAATTTGTTGTCGTTTCTAGCCTCTTAAAATGACGAAGAAATGAAACTAGTACATATAAGTTAGCAATAATGTAAATATTTCTCCCAATATTCCGAAGTTAATTCTGCAAATTTTAACAAGTCTCAATTGTCAACGACTGTTCTAAAATCATCACTTCAATGGCCTTTACAACATTTTTTAAACGGACTTATCATCTACTTCTGGTACCGCTACAAAACATCCGAGACGCGACTGAAACCTCTGGGCGTAAATTTCGCTCCCGCACACCAGATTAGGCCCCCCTCGGCAGCAGCTCAAGCCTAGGTCCGTTCCTTCGGCGTGGAGCCCTTGAGTACGTTGCTCACGCGATACAGTGACACAAAATCTTACATCACTGCGACAACATTACACATATCACCTCCACAAACGTGCACGCATACACGCTTACACATGCAAGAGGGAGAGTTTTTTTTTTATTGAAGTTATTTTTATTGAAGTATGTATGCTTGGTACACGTATATGTTTCAACAACTCATATATGTATGAATAGTTAGCTTAGCTTAGGTTAGCTCAGATAGGTTGCGAATTGCATGTATCAGGCAACAGCCAAAGCCGAGGTGTACCGTGCACCCTTGAGCTAGTTGTCAAAATAAAATCGGCTAAGTGCCTTAAGCGCTCGCCTTAGTAGCCCGGTGAAGCTGTTAAGATCTTACTGGGTGAATAGCGTAGTCAGTTCGAAAAAAAAAGCAACTGGAACATTAACACTAGGGCCACCCTATTAGAGAGTTCGACCTATAAAAGGTGAGATGTCGTTATCTGGGGGCACGTCTAATTCGAAGTTATTATAAGGCGAACCTCTGCTTGGATAAATAGTCACAGTGTCTACAGAGTGTTAATTGGTTTCCCTGACTGACCGAATATACGTTGACCATTACACTAATCTATGCCGTTCCTTTTTTTTAATTTCTTTATGGACTTTTAGGGCTATATCAGCCCTACGGTAACCTTGACATAATACACAGGCTGAATAACACAATTAAAACAGATTATTAAAGCTAAAATGAACGGGAGTGTCACTAATGACGGCTCAACAACTAACTTAAATAGACTCCGCGCCTCAACACTATTATTTGGATAGACCTATGAAAAATTCTACTTCTTATAAATTCAAATTGAAAGTAGACATAGTAACTGTCTAACCGCTTCCAGCCGAAACTCATTCCTTTAAGCTTGTTTCTCTTTCTACGCTGAATAGTTCTTTATACACGCACGCTTGACTTTAGGAGTAAGCTGGTGAATACCGTCACGAGAGCGTTACAAAGGGTGTGATCCGGCGAGGCGAACGGAAGTTGAGAGGGAGATACAAGTTAGTGAGGATAGAAAGAGAGAATGATACATTTGGTAGTATTAATAAAAAGCCATAATAAATTTAAATATTTGTAGAAAATTATTATATGTACATTATACATATATATTAGACTGGGCCAAAAAAATCAACAATTTTTTTTCTAAGTATATCGAAAATATTATTTGGCATGACAAAAAAACAATGTTGTGAGAATTTGAGCCCTTAATATTTATATTAAGAGGTCTATCTATCATCGCAACTTTTGATTTTTTTCCGGAGCGGGTTTTTGTCTCATAACTCCTAGACCGTCGAAGCTAACGAAGTTTAATTTTTTTTATTACTACGGGCTTGGTAGCGGTAAAACAAAGCAATTTCTTAGTCAGAAAATAGTTGTAGTTAGTTAAAAAGACCCAAAAATAATTTTATAATAAAGAAACCTAAATAGGGTTGTGCTTTAATGACTTTGTTCGTATTTAGAGATATAAATAAGGCAGCCCACGTACATCATATTATAATGGGACGCGAGTGTGGCGGTATGCGGCTTAGTATATGACTGTAGGGTTGTCACTTTGAGCTACAATATATGTATTTTGTTTTCTAATTATTGCATACAATCGATTTAGATTAGTATTTTTTACATAGTCATTTATAACCCATTTTATTCCAATCACTAGTTTATTTTTTAAAACGAGAGTTTTTGAACACACACTTTGAAGTTGTACTTTGAGCAAGGAAATGTCATAAAAATACACGATTACAAATTCTATTAACATTAATTTTGAATAAAACACTTATAACTTTAATATAGAATTGGAGAATATTACAAAATTACGTACATGTATCGGACTTTCATTCCATATGACACAAATACTAACGGGACATGGGTTTTGTAAGCAATACCTTAATCGCTTTAAGATTATTGACGACAACACCTGCCCCTGCGATAACACATCTGTGCAAAGCTTTGAACACTTGCTTCAAGATTGCCCCAGGGACGAAGAGACTAGGGCATATAGTGGCTTTGTGGTAATCTTCGTACATATCCATTCGATCTTTTGGGCTTAATGGAGAAGGAGTCTGCAATAAAATCGTTCGATAATTTTGTCAAGCATGTAATTGCTAATCTTAAGACATTTAACGGACTTTGAAATTACCACGACTCTCTTACCTGCATCTAAATCATTTTGAAATTATCACGACACTCTTACCTGCATCTAAATCATTTTGAAATAACCACGACTCTCTGAATTGTATCTATATCAGGAGTAACAAATCTTGGTGACTTAATATTATGCTCATGCAACATGGTAAGGGAGTGAAGTACTGAATCGTATCAAATTGCGATCACCCCTCTCTCCTTTTATACTGTCAATTCCTAATGATCTCGTGCGAAAACAACTAGTATGGATTTTAAAAAAAAGTGTGTGTGTACTTATGTACACGCGTTAGAAGTTATACTTCTGTGGCGTAATAATATAAAAATCTTTTCAAAAATTATATCTTTCGCCTTATTCTATGTTTGTAGAAAAAACGACACTAACAATAGAAGAAGTTGACTATAGCTAACTTCAGGGTGTCGGTTTATCGTGACGGTGTGCGCGCGCATCGTAAAAATTTACTCTCATCATTTTTCCCTAAACCCCCAAAGAAGTATAACTTCAAAAAAAAGAATTTAGGGTATCTGATAAAGTGACAACCCTATAAGTTATGCAGCACGAATGACCATTTCCCAGAAATGACGTAATAGGATTACGGCATTGGATAACAGCTGGTATCCAGGATACATTAGTTAGGTGCATATAAAATAGTATTCGCCAACGAGCAGTCATTGCAATTATTTGACCAAAAAGTTGGGATACTTTGGCATTTGGATCCAGTAAGTGTGCAAAATTGAAATCGGAAAATTTTATGATTTTGGAGTTTCAATGAGTATTAAAATAAAAACTACTGAACGGATTTAAATGAAACTTTACATTAATATAGCTTACTAGCTTCTGCCCGCGACTTCGTCCGCGTGGAAAATTTTTTGAAACATTCTTCACTAGTGTTCTGCTCCTAGTGGCCTTAGCGTGATGATATATATTTATAGCCTTCATCGATAAATGAGCTATATAACTCTGAAAGCAGTTTTCAAATCGGACCAGTACTAGTTCCTGAGATTAGCACTTTCAAGCAAAAAAGCTTTTTCTTAGCTTAGCTTTTCAGCTTTTTTTTATATCATAGCTGGCAAACAGACAGGTAGGTCACCTGATGTTAAGTGATCACCACCGTCTATAGCTACTTGCAACACTTGGAGAGGAGGAAGAGGAAGAGAGGTGGGCCTCCGGTGCTCTCACTGACCGAATGAAACGTAGCAATGCAACCATTGTTACTTTACGTCGGTTTTCTATGAGAGGGTGGTACTACCCCGGGCCAGCTGACCCATTCATGCTGAAACCATTAATAGCTTCAGCGTAGCTCTACCACCTACCATTATAATATTAGTAAAAAAGTATAGATTAGTATGGGAATGTTATGCGGCGCGGCGAACATACTTGAAATGTAAGAGCACTCATACGTAACGTAACGTACAAACGGTCAGTCCGAAAACTCGAGAACATTTTCTGGAATTCTCATCGTACCCTCAGGCGTTTAAGGGTATAAAGTCGGTGTATTCAATTCACAAGGTTCAAACAAAACTAAAACTGTTATGGAATCGCATATCCTCAACCACGCCCGAGGCTCTACTTCGTATATGATTTCATACAAAACAGATTCATTATTTACCTGACTTGTAATAAATATTATTACGGGATTTACCTCAAAGCTTTATTTGATGTTCCTCTGTTTACATTATTTTAGAATCAAATTACAATAGCGGTTGGAATATTGATTGGATCGTGACAACAAAAACATTGGTTAGCTGGAAGAAAATGCCTTGTGGCATTAAGCTCATTTCCTCCCCCCCCCGTCTGAGTTTAATAATTTAACCGAAAACTGACGTGAAGTAACAGTGCTTGCATTGTTGCGTTTCGTTTGGTCAGTGAGAACGCCGGATACCCACCTCCTCGCCTCTTCCCCACTCTCCTCCTCCCTCAAACACAGGCTAACAACACACTTTCGACTCCCCTGGAGTTGTTAGTGTCTATGGACGGTGGTGATCACTTAACATCACGTGACCCACCGGTTCGTTTGCCGGCTATGACATAAAAACTAAGTACAAATAAAAAGTACAATGAAGCATTCATTCATTCATTCAATGTTAAGCCCTAGTAGTCGTCTGCAATTTCGTCTTCATCTACATACTTTTCAAATCAAATCAAAAATACTCTATGTAGGCCCTGAGAAGGCGCTTATGAACGTCAAAGCTACCACCGGTTCGGAAAACAGTCATCGAGAAAAACCGGCAAGAAACTTGATTTGCTTTATCTTTTCATAATAAATATTGATGAAATAGCAGAGCAGTACTCGTCAAACTAATAAATAGGTATAAAAGATACCAACAATTTTTAAATTGGCTAATTTTTGTAGGTGTTAGAGTCACGCCGAAGCTATTACTGGTTTCAGCATGAATGGGTCGGCACGTCCGGGGTACTACCACCCGACCCACAGAAAACTGCCGTGAAGTAATAGTGCTTCCATTGTTGCTTTTCATTCGGTCAGTGAGAGCGCCGGAAGGATCTCTTCCATGCCATTCCCCCTCCTTTCCCTCTGTATCCCTCCCCCCCCCCCTAATCCCCACATACACAGGCTAGCAACATACTTGCGTCTCCCCCGGTGTTGCTAGTATCTACATAAAATGACCCGCTGCCTCCTATGACATAAAGAAATAAGGAATAATGCCAAGTAAATTGTAAAAAATCCTGCCATATAAAGCTATCTCGGCATACATATAACCCGTTAGAGGTAGATGAATTTAATACATTACGTCATCGTTTATACGCGGATAAAGTCGCGAGTAGACACTAGTATAACATAAAACATGAAACCTACTACTGGAATATTACACGGAAAAACTTATACGATTTCACGCGTCACAGAATGACTCCTTATAATCACCGGAGTGAATTATAAGGCCTCTTAGTTTCAACTTAGAAAAGACCAGACAGGTCGTATTTTAATTATTTTTAAAAGCAAGTTGACGTTTAAAGCTACGTCTATACACATAACAAGAATGTGAATTTAACGTATCTGTATTTATTTTTTATTATTTCAAGTGACTAAGCGTAAATAATTAAATGCATTTAAATAATTTTTAGAAATGTCTATCTTTTTAACTGTATGTTTGTTTGTGCATGCATCACTGCTAAAGTACTATGTTTATGATAAAATTTCATATCAATCAAGAGCATAAAGTGTGTCCTCCAGTAATAAAAAGTTTCACTAAAATTTGCTTTTGTTACAAAAGTTATTGAAACTATGATTCTTATAAACACTACGCATTCAGCGATATATATTTTCTGGCCATGTAGAAGCTGGTATAGTTGCGAGTATCATCTAGTATATTACACAGGTGCATAAATAAAAACATGTTTTAAATGTTGCTATTATCGCGCTGTATTCCATATACAGAGGTAAGTACAAAAAGCACAATTTTATTATTTTTGTTTTACTCGGCTTTATTACGTAATTCCTATACACCTTTGCAACAATTATAACTACGTTCCAGAATTGTGGAATATATTTAATAGCATATATTGTGCAGATATTACGCGTGTTGCAATGACGTTATTGTGAATAAAATATATTCATAATAAATAAATAATTTGTGATAAAAATAAAATAAACAACGCCTTTCATAGAAACAACATTTTTCGAAGTGGATGAGTCTTCTAATAATGATAAATATTCCAGAAAAAGAAATCAAAGAAAATAGCAATAATATGTATTAACAACAACAAAACTAAATTGACTTCTGAATGCGACAGTACTGCAACAAGTATGACAGGACTCATGTATCAACGTTGGCGAAATAGGGGGCGAGATACGCGCGCGGGCGAGCTTGCACCCCTTTTACCACTTCGTCCCTCTGATACCTAAATTTATGTTCTGCGCATCTACTTCAGAGCGGTTAAAATATTTGACGCGGACTATAAGTATACTTAGTTTTAATTCAATATCCATTGCTTATATTGAGTTTATATAACGAACAACGCGCAACATTCTTTTGCTCGAATTTTGAGACACACGCACGCACGTACACACTCGAATGAGAGTCGCATGGAGGGGCATAACGCTTTTAAATTACGTGACATTTTTTACCAGTCAACTAAATCTTATAAAGGAACTTCTAAAAAATATTCTATATAGTTTAAGACAGTAACTGTATATAATTTGCAAGTCAAATTAAGCCATAGTCATGCGATAAGATTGGTTGCGAATTACGCGGTCGACGGGTCCCGTGTCATGTCGGAACGGCATCAGCGCGCTTGTAATGAACTCCATATAGCAGGAGAACAACGCGGTTTTATCTCATAAATCACTGCGGTGTTGTCGGTTAATCGATTCTGTATATCTTGTATATGTAACATTGTTTACGAATATCACGGTAGACTTATATATACAGATAAATGACATTGAAGTGTCTGTTTGTAATAACATAATAACAGTTGTTTACTAAATACATATAAGAGTATAAGAATATGGTATTTGTAACAAAGAAAAGTCGAGGATGTCATAAGGAATACTGAGAGAAGTAAAAACTCAAACAAACCCTTTTGAATGTTTAAAAGAATTATAGTATTAACTAGCGGGCCCGGTACACGTTGTCCCGCCTTGGTTATAAAAAAATCCGTGACAAATTATATACCAAAACGTTCCTCATGAATCACTTTATACACCGGTGAAAACCCCTTGATAATCCGTTCAGTAGTTTTTGAGTTTATCGCGAACAGACAAACAGACAGACGCGGTGGGAGACTTTGTTTTATACTATGTAATAAATAATGATTATTAAAGTTTCATAATTTACATAATGAACTTTTCAATATTAGTCTGGTTTTCCGGAGAGTAATTATAAACATTTTTATACAGTTTAGTAATTAATGGAATATATGATGGGCTACACAATCGCAATAGAAAAATCAATATTAGACGTAAACAGGACGTTATACTACGATTCGCTAGTCTGACGGAAGCCGTTCAGAGCATTACGTTCGGTCACGCTTTACTAGCATTTCATGACGCGACATTATAATTTTATCACCTGCCAAAGATACCGTTCAACGCGCCTAAAATTATTCACTTCAAAAAACATAGAAGTTTTTGTCTGTATTTCTGTCTGTTTGTTTATTCCGGCTAATCTTCGAAACGGTTAGACCGATTTTGACGCAATTTAGTGGTAGATAGCTGATGTTTAAGAATTAACTAAACACTAACTAACACTAAGTATGCAGATAATTATTCTGCGCAAATGTTATAAACTGACACAAGCCCGTGACTCCAGGAGCGTTATTTAAATTGTAATTTAATAAACGTAAAACGTAACAAAATGAGGTATTACAGAAATTAATTTGATGAAAATGTGTATCTAGATTTTAGATCTTGTACTCTTACGTATCTTTATAGCGATTAAGCAATAAGGATAATGGTGAGGCAGTCGTGTAAATAGCCGTGCTCACTGAGCGGTTTGAGAACTTAATATGACTGAACACTGGGATACGTGTCAGTCCAACCTCGTCTATATTATGAAAATGTGAAAGTATGTGATCGATAGGGGGTGTATAAAGCACTTCTTCGTAACCCAGCCCCCTCTGGATGCGGCTGCCAATCCTCGCACGTCCACAAGTATCTCTCGGAGCTGGTGGCCACCACTTCATTCACACAGTAACATATAAAACGTAATGTTAATTATACGTCGAAAGACGTGAAGATCGTTCCTTATTACACTTAAACTAAAAGCGATTTAATTATTACAAAAAAGTTCAATACGTATTAAATACTTGGTTTAAAAAAGTTTCCTAATAAATGCACCGCGCTCGCCCGAGGCAAGTTCGCATTATCCTTTATCACAATTCCAACGTAACCAAAGCGAGACAAAAGAGCAAGATGGCGAACAGTCAGCGAGCGCGGTGCATTTAATATGAAACCTTTTTAAAGCCAGGGTTCAATACCTATTTAACTTTTTTGTAATAACACCGGAGATGTAGCAGTAATTTTGCGTAATTAATGCGCACGCAACGGCAAGAGGGTCGAGTATTTGAAACTATATCGCGAAGAGTGGACTTATGTCAAACCAGATGGAGGGACATCCGCCTCACCAGATAACATTTAATAAAGGTACTTTAAATTCGACCAAAGTTTTTTGTAACAATTATTACATTAGACACATTCACAATGAATTCATCAAACACGTAGTTCTAATAAAAGAACGAAACCACATTACCAAGAACTATCCGAAGTATAGAATTTCCTCTCCCACCCTCTGCAATTAAGTTGGCGTGATGACATTGATTTATTATGACAGATATTACAATCCAAGGCGGGGTTTCCTCTAAGCCAGATACTATAACTGCCTACACGGAGCCTTCTGTAAATTATTATGATTAAATTTTAGTATTATAGCTGATTAAATTCCTTGGTAATTAAACTGATTTATTAGTAAAAATGTCTATACAATTATTACTTCATTACCATTTTCTATTAATTACGTTATCTTCATTTCTCACCAAACTTTTTGACAACTCCAAGTGTACCTGCGCTGAACAGTAGATATAAATAGGTATTATATATTATATTGAGACAACTTATAGATAAGCAAATGCCAATTTTCGATTACTATAACAATATTTTTAACGTTTTTTTTTACCATAGGAGGCAAACGAGCAGGTGAGTCACCTGATCTTAAGTGATCATCACCGTCCAAAGACACTAGCAACACCAAGGGAGTCGCACGTGCGGTGCCAGCCTGTGTTTAGGGGAGACGAGGGGAAGGGTAGGGGGGAATGGGGTGAGGGGAGGTGGGCTTCCGGCGCCCTCACTGGCCGAACGAAACGCAACAATGCAAGCACTGTTACTTCACGTCGGTTTTCTGTGGGTGGTGCGTGGGTGGCAGTACCCCGGAGGAGCCGACCCATACATGCTGAAACCAGTAATAGCTTCAGCGTGGCTCTACCACCTACTACGACGTTTTAAAGGATTCAGGTATTTAACAACGAATTTATTACTGCTGTATACAAAGAGTCTTAACAAAAACCTTTATATGTCAATGGTTTTGAACTAATAAAAAAAAACAAAAGCCACTTCCGACCATAAATAATTAATTTTAAAAATAAACTAGATATTTAAACTCGTCTCGCACCTTACCGCCAATACCATGTTGTCATTATACAAAAATCACTCCGTAAATTAATAAACAGCGCTTACAGCTCCCATAGATTAAACAATGCTTACAGTTTTGTACTAAACGGCGAGCGTTGTAGAGCGGCCAAATATATTGACGGGGACTGTATTTTATTTTACGTGCGTACTTATGATTAGAGTTTTTTTAATTAACTTATATATTCGAATTAACTTATGTAACGTCACTGATAGTGTGTAAATAAACGAGTATTTATTATTTTTTATCTTAACGCACACATACAGATCACACACATCCATACGCAATCATACACCCAAATATACGCATATTTACACAAGCTCGGAATATCGACAAGCTCACACAAATATAGTTGTATACACATTTTCTTTCACACACACATACATAAATCAAAAGCAGAGAAATACAAAAATCAGAATATCATTTTATTTACTTTCGACACTTCAGTTTCATAAAACAAATATGATAATAGCACAACTTTGAACACTTGCTTCAAGATTGTCTCAGGTTTAGCACGAAGAGACTAGAACACATATTGCTTTGTGATAATCTACATGTTCATTCCATATTTTGGGCTTAATGGAGAAGGAGTCTGCAATCAAATCGTTCGATAATTTTGCTAAGCATATGATCGCTAATCTTAAGACATTTAACAGACCTTGAAATTACCACGACTCTCTGACTTGTATCTATATTGGTGACTTTAATATTATGCTCACGCAATACGTCAAGGGAGTGAATAGTCAACTGTATCAAATTGCGATCACTCCTCTCTCCCTTTTTATTGCCAATTTCAATTGCCCTCTGTGCGAAACAAACATATTTGAAAAAAAAAATAGCACAACTATTATTGATCAATTGAATACACTTACAATAATTCATAGAACATATAATCTTATAAGGATTAATTCACGACCAGCCGTTGCTAAGCTGTAATTCAGATAGTGGCGTCACACAGCCTTGTGACGAGAAGCCAAATTAACTCGGGAAGACAAGACCCTCGGTTATAATAATTACTCAGTTGTAATATCTATATTCAACTTTAATACTTCAGAAATAAAGGTCGAATCAGAATACCGAATTGGATAGTTAAATAATACAGCCTTAACTCATTTGTGCACCGCGTGTTTAGGAAGTGGTGTAACCCTTCAGTATATATTAAATTGTTTTCAAGAAACCGAAAGTATACGATTTAATAGACATTTTCAAATATTTACCAAAATAATTACTTTTTCAATATAGATAAATAAAAGCCAAGTCAAATTTCGTTTAGATTATGGGTTACTCATCCAAATAAATTAAATCCAATTTTAATTGCCACTAAGGTTTTTAGATTTTTATTAAGATTATCAAATGTTATAGTTAACTGTTAATTATAGTGTTAGTTAATAGTTAATTGTTACAGTTTCTAGCATTAAGATCATGCTGGTCTATTACATAATGCAGTTTTTCAAAGTTTTTATGGGCATACATTAAATTATCAAGACTATATTGGGAGGGTAGAGTTAAGATATCGAATTCCTGGAACTTCGGTTTTAATGATTCGCGAGGTCCCTTATCCATATATTACTCGAACTGCCCGTTTTTGTAATAAAAATATGGTGTCTACCTCAGCAACCATCCCCCACAGCAGAATAACATATCAGCCTTTAAAAAACCCATTACATGGCCATAGATCCCTTCCCAATGAAAGGTATGGGTATAGTCACCACGCCAGCCCACGACTTAATGGCGATTTCAAACTCTGAGAAATATTAGCGGCGTCGGCGACTCCGTCCACGTGGAGCCTAATGTAAAAACACATGTAACAATGACTAATAAAATAATTATTATCTTATATTTTAAATTTGACCATGAACTACCCCACTATTGAAGGGTGTTAACATTTCAACAGTCTGGCATATGTCAGAAATATGAATATGAGAAGTCGTATGTCAATAATGTGCATTAGCTTGCATTTTTAACTAATTTGTGAAAGAGAATGTCATTAAAATCCATCAAGAATTTCACATACCACAAATTTTTTACTTTTGTCATTTACACTGGATTATTCCGTGCGTTTTATGGGACAAAATTACTCTATATGCTACTTTATAATATTAGTTATCACTGTGTCACGTTTCGTTCAGTGGTTCACAATTTCAAAATTGGTCCAGTACTTTCAGAGTGATATGCGGACACAGAAATAGACGGAAAGACGGACAAAAATTCAAAGTAAGATATTTTTGGCTCCTATGTCGACAACAAAGCCCACCCCGATTATAATTTTCATAAAAATATTTAATGTACAGTATTGATTTAGCCACCGATTTATTATATGTATAAAGATTTTAAATAATTGAGTATATATAGGAAAATGACCGCGAAATTGATAAAAAGTATAATAATATACAAACTACATACATTTATACCCAAAATATATACATTTCAATTATGTTCAAAATGTGGCTGTTAGGCGTAACTTATTAAAAAAGTCTTGTTCAATGTAAGAGATCTACACAGCACAACACTACAAAAAAAATGGTCAGAAAATACAACAAAAAATCTAATCACCAAAAGATGTAAAATATACTTTACGAACTATTCACATATCACACACCAAATATTCATTAAAATTTCAATAAAATCGGTCTAGCCGTTTCAGAGGAGTTCGAACACAAACACCGTGACACGCGATTTTTATATATTAGAATAAAGATATGAATGTGCATGAAATGCTTAATGCAACTATAGTATTTAAGTTGATAATTGTTAATACTGTATCAGTCTAAATAGCTTTGAAATTGTCAAACACATTGGCACCTTATTTTAGAAAATATAATGAGTATAGTAGACACCCTTAAAAAATGCCTTCACAGACTTCTTTGTAAATCTATAAAAGGGGAATATCCCAACATACATTGTTTTGTTATATCTCAAAAGGATTAGGCAACGTTTTCGATGAAAACTCCTAGGCGGCTTAACTTTTTCTCCACATGTCCAACAATTATCGTTACATTTAAACCCAACCCAATACATCTAAATAGATATAAAATTGTATGTCACGTTTTTTTAGAACATATAATGAGTATAGTGGGTTATCCTCAAAAGATAGATATTATAGACACAGACATTTTTTGTAGATCTTTATTGTCTCTGTTGTTTCATTATTTACACCTGGCTAAAAAGAAAACTGTATCATGTCATTGTCATTATAATATTAAGTCGTCAATACATTTTTCAATGGACGTAATTTTCTTTTATTTTAACCTATACATACAAAAGTAAACCTTATTACATTTTCCCAACATACATTGTTATATCTCAAAAGGATTAGACAGCGTTTTCGATTAAATCTCCCAGGCCGTTTGAATTTTTCCGACTTGTCCAACATTTATCGTTATATTTCCACCAATATATACAAAACCTTGTCAAATTGATATACCAAAACGTTCCCCATGAATTACTTTATCCACTGGTGAAAGCCGTTTGAAGATCCGTTTCTTAGTTTTTGAGTTTATCGCGAACAGACAGACAGACAGACGCGGCAGGGGACTTTGTTTTATACTATGTAATGATAATGATGATGATGATATATATATACGCGAATTCCGAAAAATTGATTGGTACATTCTGGAATACCAACCTGCGGATATGGAATTGACATTCCACCGGTCAAATTACGAGACCACCATGACAAATAATATGTGGGCCGCGTGGTGTACACAACCCACATTAAAATAATAACGTGCCAACAATTAAGGTTTTAATCTTTATAAAACTATTAACAGAAATTACAGTGTAACAGTATGTATAACGTAAGTTAAGATGACAACATTTAGAGCGCGCGATACGTGTAGCTTCCAGTAAGGTATCTCCGCGAGTAGGCGGGTGAGGGTGCGTGGACGCCGCTCGTTCGATTGATTGCCGCGCGGGGGGCGGTAAAATAGCCGGCGGACATAGGAGCATAGGAGGCAGCGATTTATTGTGATTGTAAGGAGTTGGTCCAATCAGTAGCATAGTATGCTACAAATACATCAAATTAAACTAAATACATCATATTTGTTCTGCTGTTAACTAGATCTGACTAAAAGTTATCGTAAGAGCCGTTTTGGGTCTCCACCACGGATTCGGTGGTGCGTATGCTTCAGTAATGTATTCTTTCACTTAAATACACATTTTATCACTAATTTATTTAGAGTAAACGGTGATTGAACAGTTCTCCGAATGAAACAACAAAATCAGAACATCATGGGCACTTTGGACAATGTGAGAAGGTGCCTAGATTAAGGAGGACATAAGCAAATCCAACAACATTGGCACATCAAAATGATATATATGGGATGTAAGGGGTGTCGAATAACATCTAAGACTTGAGACATCCAAGGCAACCTCAGCTGCACGTGGTGCACCCTGCTGAATAACGAACGAGGCAATGGCGAAAGCGGGGTGGTAGGGTTTTACAGCCTAGCCGGACCTGAGGGGATGGGCCGGGGGTTCCATCTCCTCATTGCACAGGTCCGGCGGACGACAGGGGGCAGCCAGTGTATACCCGGTCTGTCCCTCTATAGGTAGGAACCTACAAGGTTGATTAGCTTGAACGATCCTTTGCCGCCCCCACAAAACGGTCTGTCGGTACACCGTGGGGTTTTAGTCTGTGCGAGTCGGACATAACCCACATTCTCCCCAAGGTGGGTTTAGTATCCATAAGGGATTTACCCAGGTAAAAAAAGAAAAAAGGGTTTTACAGCCTGATCGGGTCGCAACCACCATGTATATAACAAAAAGCCCGTCATAGTGATTCGCTTCTGCGGTTCGCGTTTTGGGATCAGCCTGTGATCATTGAACTGATCGAAAAAAACCCTGTAATATCCATTACCTACTCGACAGTGGCAGTAATATACTAGAAGATCGGTTGCCATAAATAAAAATAGGATCACACAAAATCAAACGGTTATTAATATTTAAAACAAACCCGTAATCAAATAACTGAAAGCAATTAAAAGCCTTTTCAATCGATTATTTCCTGTGAGTTAATTAATTTTAAAGCTGTCATGTCACTCAGTGCTCGTCCAGTTTGTACATACCAGTATCGAATACGCCCTACAAAGGCGACGACTGACTTATAACACTGTGGCATAGTGAAGTATAAAGCCAGGTACACACTAATCCCAATATTATAAATGCGAATGTAACTTTGTTTCTTTACTTATGTGTTTGTTACGCTTTCATTCCTTAAATACTCGACTCTTCATTGTGAAATTTTGCATACAATTTGTCAGGGATATAAAAAAGAATATAGGGTATTTCTCATCCATAGAAAAGTACTGTTTTTTAAATGTATATTATAGGGGACAAACGAAAAGGCGGGTTACCTGACGGTAAGTAATCACCGCCGTCCATAGACACTAGGAACAACAGGGGAGTTGCAAATGCGTTACCGGTCTTTTAAATAAGTGTACGCTCGTTTTTTAAGGTTTTGTAACTCATAATCGTTTTTCCGAGGGATAAGTCAAATCTATATTAACGCCAACGAAGCCGCAGGTAACTTCTAGTTTTTTGTACAAAGTTTATAACTACTACCAATTCATATAATTGGATACAAAAACTGTATAGTATAGTTTGTAAAGCAAATCACTGTGTATAAATAATTGAATACAAATACAAAATAAACAATACGTGTAGTCCGGTGAAGCTGTTAAGACCTTGCTAGGTCAATAGCGTAGTCATTTCGGTAAAAAAAAAACAATACGTTAAACATCACATTCGCTGTACAAAACGGCTAAATAAAAAAAGGACCTATTATTACAAAATAAGCTGGCTCTACCAACAGCCTTTTCGTGTAAGTTAATACAATTTTGGTGTGATAAACAAATCAATTCCATTTGCAATATTTGCTAAAATTTGCTATAGATGAAAAGAATTCCCATCGCAAACCTTTCATCGTGTGAATCTAGCGTAATCTGTAACAAAGGTTGCAGTACAATAGTGGAAACAATGAACAAAGTAGAAAATATTTAACATATGCCTATAATATGTCAAAACCTGCTACTTTTATATCATAAATTTTGTAGGTTGTAGATCCACGCTGAAGCTATTATTGGTGTCAGCATGAATGGGTCGGCTCGTCCGGGGTAGTACCGATTCACACTCACACTTCTCACAAAAAACCGACGTGAAGTAACAGTGCTTGCACTGTTGCATTTCGTTCGGTCAGTGAGAGCGCCGAATACCCACCTCCCCCCATTACGACTTTCATCTCCCTTAATACTGTTATTGGATATAGACTTGTGTCCATACTAACCTAACCAATTCTTTTCTTAACTTGTGTCGATAGTACTCTGATACAGTGATTCTTAATTGTATCCATTATAGTCCAGGCATTCACCGTCGAGACTACGCGGTTATTAAGAATGAAATAAAATGAAGTAAAGTGTTAAAAATGATCATATTACCCCGCCGAAAAGAACCGAGCTTAACAGTAATACAAAAATTTTATATTGCGATTGGATGTCACAAGTCAGTCTGCACCTTGACGCGCTCAACTCAACACTCTCTCTAATTAGACGCGTTTATAAACAACACTTATTATTTATTTATCTTATCCAGTCGGTTAGTAAAAATAACTCATTTATTTTAAGCGAGCTTCAGTGGGTAATTCCATAATCTCACCTGGTCGTAAGTGACGATGAGGCCGACGATGTATCACGCTGACCCACTAGATTCCTGTTCACTCTACTCTTGAAGATTCCCAAGTTATAAGATGATGGGAAGACAGACGCCGGGAATGAATTCCACTCCTTAGCCGTACGTAAAATAAATGTGGAAGCAAATCTCTTTGTACGAATTACGAGAAATCCTCTCGGCGTCTAGTCGTCCTCTGATGGAATGGGGACGGTGAAATTATATCATGTAATTCCTATGCACACTCTCTATAAGTGTAACATATAAAACACTGAGGTACAAGCCACTTTTCGTCGATGCTCTAAACTGAACATTCTTGTATCCCACAGCGCTTCATCACCGACAAGCCGACGAGCACGATGCTTAATGGAGTCAAGAGCGGCCAGCTGATATTTGGCTGATCTATCCCATAAGTGATAGCAATATTCCACACATGAGCGTACTTGAGCTTGGTACAGCCTAAGAAGCTGTTCTGGTGTGAAATATCGCTTAACTTTAAAGAGGATCCCAAGTTTTCTCGCAGCTGTTCTTGCTTTCTGTTCAATTGAGCACCCGAAATTGAGATCCGATGTTAGCTGGATCCCAAGAAGCTCGAGGTTGTCAGTCACTTGCAGGGAAACACCTTGAAAAGTAGGAGTCAAGTTGAACGGACTCCGTTTTGTAGAGAAGAGACACGCCTGTGTCTTTTCAGCGTTAAATGTAACCAGGTTTGAATTTCCCCAATCGGCAACAAACCTAAGGTTTTTATTCAAACGTTCGATCATGGCCTCTCTCTCAATTAGGATTTCTGGTAAGCTAGCTCGAGGACTGGACATATGCCTCTCAGATACAGTGCTGTCATCCGCGTACCCAAAGATACCGGGTATAAGCCACATCATTGATGTGCAGCAGAAATAGGATTGCTGAGAGTACAGATCCCTGAGGAACTCCGGCATTTACAGCCTTGGGATCCGATGAGCAGCCATCAACAACTACTCGTATAGACCGTTCTCTAAGGAAGTCCCAAATCCAAGTCCGCAGGCGTTCTAGTATTTCGTATGTTTGGAGCTTAAACTAAACTTAAACTACAAAACCGACGTGAAGTAACAGTGCTTGCATTGTTGCATTTCGTTCGGTCAATGAGAGCGCCGGATAACCCACCTCCCCTCCCTTTCCCCCTCCGCCCAAACACAGGATGGCAACGCACTCGCGACTGTTATCGCGAGGACCGTTGAGCGGCAAGGTTGAATAGCCAGTTCGATCCCTTGCCGCTCCAACATTAACGGTCTGGCAGTACACCGTGGGGTTTAAAAAAAAAAGATACGTCGTGAATTTTATGTATCAGGCAACAGCCCAAGCCGAGGTGTGCCGCGCACCCTTGAGCTAGTTGTCAAATAAAATCGGCTGAGTGCCTTAAGCGCTCACCTTAGTAGTCCGGTGAAGCTGTTAAGACCTTGCTACGTAAATAACGTAGTCAGTTCGAAAAAAAAAAACTTGGATATGATTAACTATCCAAGTACTTTATAAATATACTATTAATTCAGATGTGCTGATGAGCACATTATACGTAGGGCGACAATCAATGTACGTAACCGTACAAAGACCAAACCCATATAGCTAAATAAACCAGCATCTACACGTGCCGTTCGAAAAACTCTTTACACGTACAGACCAGTCGTTCCCCATCTCATTTATGTTATAATTCTATATTCATGAACGTGTCATAGAACCAGCACGTACCATTAACTTCGATGTAAAAGTTAAATTGCTCTAACGGGTCTGAAGTTGACTTACCGCGAATAAACGTTGGTGTGTCCTATTTCACTCACGGAACGATGTTTGAATAAAATATACGTAAACTCACCTAAAAGCGTACCGTTTTGAATTATATGAAATGGTATTTTTAATCGCTTATACCGTTTGTGACAACATTAATTATGCTCAAATATTTGTTCTTTTCTGTTAAGTAAAAGAATAAATAAGAGTCTAAATCTGTAATAATTAAGCGATGATTTAAAGTAGCTTAGTTGATAGCGATTTCGAACACCGCATAAAACATTTCATCATGTATTCAATATAACTAGTGGGCGCCCACTGCTCGACATTCAACCATAGTTCATTGATTTTTTAAAGTTTTAGCTTTATTAGGGTTCTTTTTTCAACTTACATTTATAAACAAAGGTTTTTATCATGGTTACTCAGTTATTATGATAATAGTTGTATGTTATAATATCATTGTAGAATGTAGAATGAAAAAAGGTAATTGGAACGTAAGAGTAAACTGATACATACAGTCGAGTATAGTCATATATTTTAATGGTGGTAGAGCCACACTGAAACTATTACTGGTTTCAGCATGAATGGGTCGGCTCGCCCGGGGTAGTACCACCCTTTCATAGAAAACCGACGTGAAGTAACAGTTTGCATTGTTGCGTTTCGTTCGGTCAGTGAGAGCGCCGGAGACCCACCTCCCCTCTCCTCTCTTATCTCCACTCCCTCTCCCTCCCCTAACCCTTCCCCACAAGGGTGGCAACGCACTTGCGATTCCTCTGGTGTTGTTAGTGTCCATGGACGGTGATGATCAGTTAACATCAGGTGACCCACCTGTTCGTTTGCCACCTATGACATAAAAAAAAAAATAATAAAATGCAACCTCCTTCACAACCTTTTTTGAAGTTCTTTATTGACAGATGTCAAAATGTCTTTTTTATTTACATGTGTGTATATGTTGTGTAAAATTGAAGCATTAGTGAGAGTAATGCATATTTTAATTAATTTAATGTACTTATAATGCATTTTATATAAAATAAATAGCTTTCTGCACTTTTCCTCCATATAAACTTTAACTATGCCAAATTTCACGTT
>MU160317.1:0-39682 GCA_015888305.1 Antheraea pernyi | reverse complement strand
ATATATATATATATCAATTGTCCAGTATTTAGAAGGATTTCAGTCACACGTACAAAAGAATTATGTATATAAAGATTTATGACAGAATAGGCAACGACCTAACAGTACCTTTTTCTCCTCAGTTTGTCAACGGATTTCCCTTGTCTTTTTCCTCCGTATCAGAGAAGAAAATCTCACGACACTTTAGTTAGTCCTTCAGCCTTCAAAACTTTCATTTCCCAGACCAGAACTAATACGCTAATAATACAATGCGACGCTAAACTTCATCGGAACTTTTTAGTACCGAAACTTATACATAGCAGAAGAAGGTTACGTCTAAAAACTACTTAACACGTTCGCTATCTCGCAAGGGTAACTTCATGTTCTAACTTAACAACTTAAGGCGCATAACTTAGTCGAACTCGACAGCGAATTTGTACCGCGGAACTTCTGTTAGATCTCCCTGATAAGTGTTAGGTAGTATATTTTAAATAATATCTTAAATCGCTTAAACTCGACTTCTACAACATAATTAAGGTTTTACCTGATTTCGTAAAAAAATTACCTTATTGTTCGAGTATATGTATGTATGTGATAGATCTACCGAAATGGCCTGTCCGTTTTTGAAAGAATCCAGAGTACCTACAATTTTTTTTACTGTAAATAATTTTTATGAGATAATATAATTACCATTATTACTAACGACTTTTAGCCAACGTGAGGACAATTTTCATATCCCATTTTTGTACAATATTTCATGTTTTGACTTGAAACATTGAATCAATCCTTATTTGAAATATTCAGAATGATTGCCCTTTAAAAATTTTTACACGGTTAAAAACGGGTGATAGCCAGAGGATGCTAAGTCCTGGAATACGGGACATATCAGAGACTGCACCTTCACGAAATACTGTAAATATTTTTTACATGCTTCTGTAATAATGTTTCTTGTTGAAAATCATGTAAAATACGGTAACGTAAAATAACTTTATCAGTATCCATGGTACATGGGTACACTATATAGTTTCAGGTTTAAGACGAACGTGAATCAACTTTTTGTTCCTGGTTTTTGAAATCGATATCAACTACTAACTAGTCAGAGATCTTATAAGAAAAATATAAAATCAAAAACATATAATCGTAGTTTAAAAAGAAACATATACCCTTTTCCACTCCCTCCTCTTTAGGAAAGGAAACTCCGTGTCAGAGATAACTTTTTCTTCTTCTTCTTCTTACCCTTATCCCACATAAGTAGGGTCGGTACAACATGTTTGTCATGTTGTGGTGTATGATTTGGCTTAATTTTTACGATCGGTCGCCTGCCTGACATCAACCCTCCTTGGGATTATTTTGTTGTACCACTGTATGTATGATTATTATTATATAGTTACGAAGTCTGATGGGCTCTTTTAACCTTAGTTTTCGTTCCGGTTAAAAACGAAGTTCTTCCAGATTATGGTTTGCTTCCTATATTGCCATTTTTTTTTCAGGATTCGTGGCTTCCGATTCTTCACAGTAATAATAATATAATATTAGATATAATAAACCATTATAAAAATACAAAATATGAAAACTATAATAGAAAAATAGATGCAAATAAAATGACATGTCAATGACACTAATTTAATTTTATTAAACAGTAATAACTTTAGAGAGATAATTTTTCATCTCAGGAAAATAAAAAATTAAATGCATGGATATATTTTACAAGCTATATGAGAATAATCGGCGATAATCGAATTAATTATCGATTCCATACTACTTCATCCCTACTGTGACCTGTCAAAATTATCGTCCTAAATTTGACAAAGTATAATTTCAATTTTTGCGTATCGACACCCAGTCGGATTCTTTATTTTGCTTTTTTGATAATTGTATTTGGTCTATATAGAATCATCATTCATCATTATCAGCCTGTAAGAAACCCCTACATCAGAGTCATAGGTCTCTTCCCGAAAGAAGGTATGGGCATAATCACCACGCCAGCTCACGACGTATTGGTGATTTCAAACTCTGAGAAATCCACAGTTCATGTTTTCCCACATATGGTGATACTACAAGAACATTGCTCAGGTTTCCGCACGATGCTTTCCTTTAACGCCAAGGTAGGTGGTAGAGTCACGCTGAAGCTATTACTGGTTTCAGCATGAATTGGTCGGTTCGCCCGGGGTAATACCACCCTCTCACAGAAAACCGACGTGAAGTAACAGTGCTAGCATTGTTGCATTTTGTTCGGTCAGTGAGAGCGCCGATGGCCTACGTTTCCTTCCCTCTCTTCTCCCCAAACACAGGCCGGCAACGCACTTGCGACTCCCCTGGTGTTGTTAGTGTCTATGGACGTCGCTGATCACTTAACATCAGGTGACCCAACTGTTCGTTAGCCTCCTATGATATAAAAAAACCTGACAGTGTTACCAATTTAAATTACTAAATGTACGAGAATTCCCAAAAAATTGACGGTACATGCCGGGATTCGAAACTGCGGACATCGGAATGATATTTCACCGGTCACACCACTAGGCGACTACGGCTTTCCAAAAAGAATACACGCTACTAAATAATCATACCTTTTGTAACTATTAACATTATTTTCATACTAAGCAATAATTTAGCTAGGTCAGACCGGGTTTCTCAAGTAACAGCCCAAGCCGAGGTGTGCCGTGCACCCATGAGCGTGTTACCTAAAAATAAAATCGGCTGAGTACCTTAAGCGCTCGCCTTAGTAGTCCGGTGAAGCTGTAAAGACCTTGCCAGGTCAATAGCGTAGTCAGTTCGAGAAAAAAAAACGGTAAAGGATATTGCAGTGTTCAAATACACCTAATATAAAATAGGCATCAGAATTCTATTTACCCGATACCTAGAAGTATATGAACCTTTTCATTCTGAAACTTGAACGCTAATGCATAATCAATGCACTAGACATTAAGCCTCAACCGTTGCCAAGTCGTAGGTTTAAATTGTTTTTGAAGATCCCTTACTACGTGTCTGTTCATATGTTTGTGACTTTTAATCGAGTTTATTTATTTATTTATCATCGTCATCGTCGTCATTGTTTTTGGACTGTACTGTGCTTACCATCAGGCATAGTGCAGTCACTTTGCCGTGCTACAAAAAAAAGAAGAAGTTTGTTCTAAATAATAATAAAAACGAAATTTTGAAAACTAATTAATACCTAACTAACTAATAAACGCACTAGTTGCCTGACCGTAAACGTAGCTGATGACGTCTGAAGCCGAGTATACACGATTCAGTGTCACCGATCCGAATACGACATTTCACTGTTCAGTGCTACTAAAAAGTTTTCAGTTGAAAAATGATAATTGATGTAAAAATGTGGACTTTCGTATACTTTATAGGTTAGCGTTTAATCAGAGTCTCATTTTATGTTAAATGACAACGTTGTCTAAGATGGTAAACACGCTAAAAGGGGGATTGGCTCTCAAGAACAATCCCTTAATTAATCCCTTCCTCTCCTTATCACAACCGAACCACGCGCGCTGGTCTTCGGAGCCACAGTTTTACGGTAACTCCTATCTAGGCACGAACTAAAAAGTTCGCTACATCTTATTTTTGCCGTACCGTGAAGCTGTGGAACAATCTCCCACCTAGTGTGTTCCCTCCTTCCTATAACATGGGGTCCTTCAAGCGTAACGTGAAAAGACATTTACGCAGGCCGGCATGACAGCGACGACCGCCGGAGGAGGGCGTATCTCTTGGTGGTCACCGTTGTTTTTGGATTGTACTATACTTACCATAAGGCACAGTGCAGTCACTTTGCCGTGCTACAATAAAAAAAAAGAACAGCTGCCGGAACACACTAACAGGGGCTTGACGTCAGATTTTTAACTTGATGGTGGTTGCTAGCCAGGTAGGCTCCCACCCACCCATAGATAACACGCACTCTCTCCTTGAGGGGTCTACCATCTTGACACTCAGACCGCATTTGGGGTTGCTTAGGAGGGGACAACACCTATCGGAGAAGCAGACGTAGTGCGATTAGGAGGCAGTCTTTACTCCCCCGGCGAAAATGCGTAAGAAGGTACCATGGGGTTTTAGTCCGTGCGAATTGAGCATCCTCTGCTGCCCGGCGGGATGTTAGTTCCCCATGAAAAAAAGATCGGCTTAGAAAAATCCCCACCACCATGTTAGTATTTGAAGCTTCGTCGATCGACACGGTGTCCGACACACTGCCAACGAAGCCGTAATCGCTTCAAATGACATGTTATGAATTTTATTTTACTATAAAAAGTAATTGAAAGGCACAATTGTACTTTATCGTTACAATACTGAGTTTATGTAGCTGCAATGATATTTTTTTATTAACAAAGTTATGACGTCTCCCTTGGCCATAGTCTGCGCCTTTCAAGTTGGAAACCGCGGATCTAACAAGAAACTCCCACTCCTCTATCAAAAACAAGAAGAAAGAATCGTTAAACTCGCAAACAGTGATTGAAATGAATCGTGAAAGTTTTCCTTCTTGTCGAGCCTCTTCCTTGAATAACTCAGATGTATCTTAAAGTCTTAACGTTTTAGGTAGTTACGCGTAGAATCATAATAGTAGATTATTACTATTTTGAAGAGATGATTGCTTAGCTGATAGTTTGTGACAGAGTTGGAAATTTCGGGGAAGGAAAATTTCTTGATGATACTATAGCTCGATGAAAGGATTTTGTCTAAGTCCGTCTCCCTAGCTACTTTCTCAAGGTGAAAACCTTCCAGCAAGCATTTACAGGCATGATCGAAATACTAGAAACTGTTATAAACTTGTCGTCCCATGTTTCAGACTCAGTAAAAACAATAAGGGTTTTTTTAGGTAATAGTGTTCGGTTTTATAACAAAGACCCAAAGCATATAACTAATTTTCAGGACTGTACGTTTAGGCGTAATGTTGGCTTTTGATGTCACAAGGCTTGATCGATATGTGATGTCTGGAATTGAATCTGAAAATGATTTTATCGTGTAATGTATTTTAAATATACGTATGCTAAAATGATAAACCCAGTCGAGTTTCCTACCGGTACTTTTCGATGGTCGAGTTGTTTACCGAACCGGTGGTAGATTTAACGTTTAAAAGCGCCTTCTTGTGACCTAAATTGTAAAAAAATTCCCTAAGTATTATACATACTATATATAGCATATAATATTTCTCAACTGGTTCACATGCTACGAAGGCAAAGCTAGGTATAAAAATTTATTAAAAAAAAAACAACGTGTTAAAATATGAGAGGACAGACCTTTCACGCGTGAATTTAGAGATAAAATAAATGAACGCGATTTAGAGAATGGACGATCTCGGCGAGGGTTGGAAACTTGGAATTATTTTTCGTATTTTGTTTATGCTGATTCTGCTTTCTCAAAATTTCCACATTTACACATAGAGAGCGATGGATGGATTAAGGCTAAATAGGGGTTTTGAAACAATTTTTTTCGTAATACAAATGTATATAGTATTATTGCAATAATCTTTTATGTAATTATTATTTACTAGCTCTGCCCGCGACTCTGTCCTTGTGGAATTTAAAGTAAAAAACATCTATACATATAATAAGATTTCAGTAAAAAAAATTGTTGCAGGTGTCTGGGAGTAAGTAATAAAATATATTTCAATCATTTTTAGAAATGTCTCTCTGTATGTTTGTATGAACACGCATCACTGCTAAAGTAATGCGTTCACGATAAAACCTCACCAATAAGATCATAAAGCACACCCTCTAATAACATTTAGTCTTAGTTTCCTTGATTCATCTTTTTAACTTATATTTATATTAACAATACATTACACGTTACAGTCGGTTTTAATGGACACACAGAGAGGAGTCGATTCCAGATACCACCATCCTTTACATATTGATCCACTTTATAAGAGCATTTTGATATCATAATCCATTTGACATGGCGCTTAAACTTAGTCCTTATTTTTAATAGGTGGTAGAGCCACGCTGTAGCTATTACTAGTATCAACATGAATGAGTCGGCTCGCTCGCAGTAGTACCACCCTCTCACAGAACACCGACGTGAAGTAACAGTGCTTGCATTGTTGCGTTTCGTTCGGTTAGTGAGAGCGCTGGAGGCCCACCTCCCCTCCCCTCTTCTCTCTCCTCTCCATCTCCCTCCCCTAATCCTTCCTCCCAAAGCGTGACAACGCACGACTCCTCTGGTGTTCTGGTGGTCATGGACGGTGGTGATCACTTAACATCAGGTGACCCACATGTTCGTTTGCCATCTATGACATGAAAAAAAAACACGATGAAAGTGAAACGTTTGTATCACAGGGAAATACTGTTATAAAAAAAAATACAACAGAAAGCCAACGTCATACGGTGTTCCAAAGCGGTCACCCATCCAAGTAGTGACCGCATCCGACATCGCTTAACTTCGAAGATCGGACCAGAACCGGTGTTTTCAATACTCTACACAACACAGTGTTTAACCCCACCACTTTTTGTAGGATCTCAATCAGCTACCTCAGTTTTCAAATCTTTATGTAATGTAATTATTATCTAGGTTTATGTTTTTGGAAAAAATTTTGTCACCTTTGTTTAGCAAACATTTTTTATACAATAGATAAATGTAACAACATATAAGTGACAGTTTCGTTTACAAATATTTTTCATATGTGGTTGATAATTACGCATTTAAACGTCATATAGCCGTAGCTCAGTTACAATGTACTGTACTTTATACGGATCCCGAAGAAACCGTCGGTTCGAAACCCACCGACCATTTTTTTTTAAGTAGCATAGATGCGTGATCACAGATCACAGAGTGATGCGTGTTCACAGGGACAGGCAGACAGGCAGGCAAAAATTGTAAAAGGATTATTTTTGGCTTCTATATCGATAACAAAGTCTACCCCGATTATATATTTTTTTTTAAATAATGTACAGATTTGGCCTTGCTACAATTTTATTATAGTAAGAAGATAGATATAGATAGATTACATATTATAAAACAAAGTCCTCTGCCACGTTTGTCCGTCTGTCTGTTCGCAATAAACTCAAAAACTACTGAACGGACTGAACTTTCATGCGGTCTTCGCCAGTAGATAAAGTGATTCATGAGGAAGGTTTAGGTATATAATTTGTCAAGTTTTTTATAATTATCAGGGCGGTATAACGTCTGCCGGGCCCGCTAGATATAGGATTTTTCCCACGATGATTTATATCTTTTGTTACTCCAAGAGCTTGTAAATGTGGGTCAGGTCGCAATGCAGCGTTTTAGATTTGCTCTCAACTTGCGGAAATAGGATCTGCACGTAACAACTGAGAGACATTATTATTCACTTGGTTTAGCACACGGTTAAAAGTTGGCTACCTAGCTTATTTTTGACGGCTGCTCCGTCAATCCGCCCGTATCTAAGCAACATATAACTTATTTCTTTTTCACCACCGATATTCAGAATATGCCATATTACTTCCACGTTTTATCCGAGACAGTATGGCGTTATAATATTACTTTACGTATGTGTGCGTTATCGTGCCATTTGTTTTGTCAAAATATCATCTAGGTATCTACAGCTTTTAGTTATAACATCATTGGTGAAAACTCTTATGAAAAAATAAATATAAAATACCAACTGAAGGTCAATCTGTCAGTCCGGCCATTTTTATAATTAGCACGTTTCTATTTAGATGTTATTCGTCCCTTCTCATCAAATATAATACCACGCTAGCCTACTACACCGTATATAACTGTCATTAGTGCTATTTTCATATAAAATGCCTACTGGTACCTGACTCGATAGAGAAATATATTATTCACGATTGCACTGTAATTCTGAATCGGACTCGTACTAAAAATAACTCAATTACAATATGTAAATCGATAATAACCGTATAAGTGTTCATATAGATTGGTTTAATATTCAGCGCTGGATATCCGAGGGCAAACTTCGGAGGTTGAGAAAGAAAACTTTACTTGGACGCTTAAATTGTGAAGACTTAATTAACCAATTTGCTAACAAAAAAGTTGTGTATAATTCATATCCACTAGAGGTTAAACTTAGTATTCTGATTCGTTTTTAAAGAGAATGAGATGAAGAAGATTGAAGTTTGACCACTGACTCATATATTTAATTGAATAAAAACTATAACTGTATTCTTCAAAATAATGGGAAGTAGAAAGAAGTAGAATATAGATAAACAGACGCTGATAACTACTTATTTTACACTATTTAATAACTGATGATTTAATAATTGAAGTCACAAAGAAAATAAACGAGAAAGATGTTGCGTATGTGTACATAATATTCATTAAACTTAACATATTATATGTCATTGATGTAATTCCTACATTACAATGTTCAAGCTTTGTTACAAATCTTACCGATACATTAAAATTGTAACCAAGACCAAATTATCTTATACTAGTGGTCTCCTAGAGGTCGAAATAATTCGTTATTACATTCAATAAGGCCAAAGAGAATAATAATTATTTCAGTGGTTTCATAAATTTACTAATGATAAAGTATTTATCAATTAATTATTAATGTATATTATGAATTTACATATTATATTATTATAACATTAACCTAAAATTTGAGCGGTTAATTTTAAAGGGCATGTAAGGTATGGAACGTAAGTTATGTTAAAAATATTGTAGGATGGGAAAGGTAATTGGAACGTAAGAGTAAAATTACGGATGGCGAAACGTCTTTTTCATTTACATGTGTGTATATTTTGTGTGTCATTGAAGCAGTAGTGTGAGTATTGTATATATTATAATTAATTTAATATGTTTTTAATGAATTTTATATTTAAAAAAATAGCTTTGTGCACTTCTCCTCCATATAAACTTTAACTATGCTAAATTTCAAGTTCAAGTAATGTTTTAAGTTTCTAGCTCATCAGAAATTGAGTTATCTTATACATATAAATAATATACTGGGCCAAAAAAATCAACATTTTTTTTAAAGTAAATCGAAAATTTTATTTGGAATGACAAAAAAACAATGTTGTGAGAATTTAAGCCCTAAATATTAATATTAAGAGGTCTATCATCGCAACTTTTGATTTTTTTTTCGGAGCGGGTTTTTGTCTCATAACTCCCAAACCGTCGAGGTAAATGAAATTGACTGAGACATTTTTTAAAGAGAATTTAATTGTCTACGAAAAAAGACTGATTGAAATGTTTTGTCAGATGAATCGTTTTCTCATAACGACGCCTTGAAAATTGGTATGATTTCAGAATTTGATTTTTAACTTTAGGATTTTGTCATTCACTTAAAAATTAGTATCCTGAAAAAAATCAATAGAGATTCTTGAAGGGAATTTAATTTCCTACAAAAAAACGTCTCTTAGCTAAATTTTTAGCTAAATTCACTCCTTTCAAAGTTATTATGTTAAGATGTATAACACATAAGGTGTCCACGACGGATGAACGCAAAACACTGGAACGAAATATTCGCTAAGTGTATGACAAGTGAGATCACTGGTAACTTGAAATTTTCCTATTATATCGATATAATCTACATCTATACATACAATAAGAATGTAAATCTAAAGTGTCTATAATTCTTCGATTATCATGAAAAAAAAATGTTGCTAGTGTCTAGGGATAAGTAATAAAATATATTTCAATTATTTTTAGAAATGTCTGTCTGTGTGTCTATTTTGTATGAACTCGCATCATTGCTAAATTAGTTCAAAATAAAGCCACACCAAGAAAATCATAAAACATATCTTCGAGAATAATTTAGACTTTGTTTCATTAAAATCGGTCTACTCCATGAAAAGTTATTGTAATTTTAATAACGACGCGGCGTAAATACGAGAGATAATCGCTGTTTTTTACATAAGGTTACACGCGGACGAAGTCGCGGGCACAGCTAATAGGCAATAAATTTGAAGCTTACTCATTAATATCGAGCTATGTTATTATCAAAACTAGACTTATAGATTTTATTACATGCCTTAAGGATATTTGGCAAATCTTCAACTTCGTAAATTTTGACGCTGATAAAGCGGTAAACCGAAATATTCCTTGGCCTCCGGTAAGTAAATGTTACACAAATTCTGATGTTCGCTAGGTTCCACCCAGTTGTTGGCTACAAGTCCAACTGGCTTACGGCCAATAACACCTACAGTCACAACAAAGGCCAGTTCAGCGAACTATTTGCTTTGTCTACGTGTCTTATCTAAATAAGTTTAAAAATTTTTAGTTAGTTATATTTCGAACATAAAAATACGTACATACAGATTTTAAAAAAGTATAAACCGTAAGGTATAACTTCTAGGTTCTCAAGATTTCCATAATGGAACCTTTTTGAAAGTAGCGAAACTATATCATAATGTAGTGAGCCAAAAATGCATTGCGTTGCTTTTTGAGATGGCTGAAGATTTTAGCAAATATCACACGTGGAGCTCTCTTAAGGATATCGTAGATATTGTAAAACGATATCAGTAGAAGTGGAGCATTTTAGTGTTGTCGAAAAAAGGACAAAATAAGAGGCCACAGAAATATCATGGGTGATTCTGCTAATGAATAGTACGCCATGATTTCTATAATTTTTTGCAAAAACCCTTGGTCTTTTTCTTCTACACACAAGATCTAACTTTAAAATATAATTATTATTTTTGTATTCCGTAAATAAAAATTAATTAATAAAAGCTGGTAATATTAATGAGATTATATTCGTAAGTATTTAATAATGCAGGAACAATTTAGCAAATTGGCATACATACTTTATATCCTATTCTTTATTTAGACACTCCTCGTGAAGTTCAAAGGGAAATTAAAATGTCTTTTATTTTTTAAGCAAATCGTCTTGTAGATTAGGCAATGTCACTTAGAGTCAATTCGTATGAATAGTTATATTTCATGATCTTATTTAATTGTAAGCTGCAATGTATATTTTATCTTTGTCATAAACTCTCTGGATTGGAATAATACTATAGTGAATACTTTTTTAAAATAAAACTTCTATAATGACGGTGTGAATTAAATTGTATTCTACAAAAATGTCTAACAAAAAGGAGAAAGCTATAAATGTATATATAGGTTTTAGGCTGTGAGAGAATTATCCCAGGTGTTAGGTTAGTCGCTTACAGTATCCTAAGAGATGATAGTTGATGGTCACATTTAAAGTATAAAATAATAATATCAAAACAAAAACTAATAAACAACAAAGATAAACTAAGTTAAAGTTTGTTATAAAACTTTCGAAAGTATAAACACAAATGTAATAAACCTAGGTGCAAGGACCAGTGCCGAAAGCTGCAAGGGGCAACGCGGAGTTAATAACCTTCGATAATAAAAAGGGACATTAAACACCTTTGTTTCGTTTATGTCATTCCCATGCTCACTTTCATGTAAAAGTGAAGGCGTCCGATGGTCATTGACACTATGCTTTAGCATAGATGCGTAGAGGATTGCGTATAATTTTTGTATTTTTCTAGATAATTAAGTCAAATAGTAAGCAACCATTTTTTCATTAATTTAAAACGAGAATCGAGTGCAGAGTATCCTCCATAAATATTGCTACTGTCTAAACTTTCAGCCTGTATAGTAATAGTATATTGTTGATGCATTCGAAATATACAAAGAGAGAGAGAGAGGAACGTTAAAATCTATAGAACATTATTTTCTCGTAGGCTCGTAGTGATCATCGTGCACTTTTATAAGCTATTCTGTTTTTATATTATTGACATAGTTATAACATATTAAAATATTACAAAATAATGCCGAAAACTAATATCTACCACTTCAATACCGTATTCATTTCATTCTCTTAAAAATTAATCAAAATACTAAGATTCACTTCTACCGTATGTGAACTACACACACAACTTTTTTTAATATTTGTTACTTCAATTTCAGGCTGAGGTAAGCTTTTTAAAAAGATTCTAAGAATATTTTCCAACACAACAATAATTCCTTTCAATATAATTAATTCACTATCTTCAATATTTAACGTAATGTTTTTGTAGGTATATAAAGTTGAATAGTATCGATTTTAAAATCAATTTAGGCCCTATTAAGGCCCTTATGAACGTCAAAACTACCACCGGTTCGGAAAACAACCCAGTCAACTTTAAAACGTTACGTTTAATGGATGCACAGAGAGAGGTGTCAATTTCAGACATCACTATCGTTCACTCAATAATCCACACCATAATAGCCTTTTCACACCAAAACCCGCTTGACATGGCGCTTGAACTTACAGTCCGGCAAATCAGTGATATGCTTTGCGACTATCTTATAAAACCTAACACTATTACCTAAACTTTTACTGGTTTTACTGCGTGTGAAGCATAAGACGATCAGTTTGTCACAGTTTCCAGTATTTAGATCATGCCGATCTTATACGAAATCCACGCTATATAAAGTTTAATGACAGTCGCTAACAAACCCTTTAATATTATCATTATAATTATATCCTGATATTTGAGTTGCAGACAACAAAATCTACGTTTATGTCGAAAATACGACGGTTAAGGTAAACGCATAAACCCATTACGCCCTTCAATGGGAGCAGTTGACTCAGCGAAATGTCTTTATCTCGGATCGTGCGACGTGGAAAAACCCTTTTCAAAAGGATTCCCACATAAATCTGATAAAATTGACGACATTTTTAATAGAAGTTATTGGTTTGAACGAATATGATAAAGCGTTCTTTCGCAAAACACTGATTTAAACTTATCACAACAAAGCAAAGAATTTCACTTCGCGTGACGGGTAATTCACATGATTTGTCTAAAAGTACGCCATGTGATTTGTTTGGTTGATGAAAATACATTTGAAAAAAGAATATATCTTTCGAGAACTTATCATTGTTGTTTTCATTTTTGAAGTGAAAACTTCTTGAGACGCGTTGAAAGGCATTTTTGGCAGGAGATAAATTTATAATTTCGCGTCATAATATGGTACGTAAGCTTGGACGGCCGTATTGCGTTTGCGCAGCTTGTGTCAAAATAGCGACGCGTTGTATAGGGACCTGTGTACATGTAACATTGATTTTTTTTTCGGACTGACTACGCTATTGACCTGGCAAGGTCTTAACAGCTTCACCGGACTACTAATGCGAGCGCTTAAGGCACTCAGCCGGTTTTATTTGGGTCGAGCTCGAGGGTGCACGGCTTGGCTTGGCTGTTACCTAATGTATGCAATTCGCGACCTATCTGAGCTAACCTAAGTTACCTGAACAACTCTTATGTATATTTTGTATCGGAAAATTTCTAAACTATTTCAGTTCGAGTAATATTGATATTTTGCAGTTCATCATACGTTTGATTGATTAATAAACTCTATAAAAATGTATATAATTATTGCTCCGAGTGCCAATAGATATGAAAACAATGATAGTAATGTCCATAAACAAATTTTGCAATTTAAATATTTTCATTCACACTACAATTAATATGAAAATTCTAAAGAGAACACATTTATTTCAGTTTTGAGTTTTCACTTCTGTAGGCAGTTTTTAGGATAATATCATATTATTAACAGACAATCATAATAAAAATATTTTAACACGGTATATTACTCCTATACTCAAAGTTTTTTAGTTTAAGTCTGTACTCTATTTTTAGGTGGTAGAGCCACGCTGTAGCTATTACTAGTTTCAGCCTGAATTGGTCGGTTCGTCCGAGGTAGTTCGTGCGATCAGTGAGAGCGCTGGAGGCCCACCTCCCTTCCCCTTCCTCCATTCCCCCTTCTCCCCTTCCACCATACACAGGCTGGCAACGTACTTGCGACTCCCTTGGTGTTGCTAATGTCTATAGACGGTGGTGATCACTTAATATCAGGTGAACCCACCTCCATTTCATTTTTGGCAATCAGTTCCCTAGCAGACTATTACTGCCATTGTCAAGTGAGTATCGATATTACAAATTTCTTGATATAATTTCAATGAACTAACAAGATGGTGGCCATCTTGTTAAAACTTTCCATGTAGTTTTTGTGACATCTCAGAATTCATGGTCCGTGGCATTATTTTCCATTCACTTCTCTTATGCACAATAAACAAACTATATTATATAAAACACCACCAATTTTACACAATATAGAGTCAAGTGACACAAGATTATGAATAAAAAATAAAATCCACTACATGACAGACCAAGATCCCGCCAAAAACTCCTGAACGTGGGTTCAGGTGGCTCTTCGTTTGCCTTCTCTTTATTTAAAAAAAAATTAGTAATTAATAAATTAGATAATTTATACAATGACACTTTTGCTTCCTTTGGAAAGGAATTGTTTCAACATTGACAATACTATATATACGTAGTTTTTTTTTCGTATATCAATGATATCGCAATTTGATGGTAACAACTATGCCAAAATATTTGACATAGTTTTAGGCAATCCCTTGAAGAAAATAGATCAGGTAGAATGGATAGAGAAGCAGCGGGCAAAGTCTAGTATTTTATACTCTTAACCACATTTATATTGTAACTAGCTATTGCTCCCGGTTTCGCTCGTGTTTTTTTTTATTGTAGCACGGCAAAGTGACTGCACTACGCCTGATGGTAAGTACAGTACAATACAAAAACAATGGCGACCACCGAGCGACACACTATTCATCGCCGGTCGCCGCTGTCATGCCGGCCTACGAAAAGCCGGATATGCACAGGCTGAACCCGAAACACGACTCGCAGAAGCGAATCACTATGACGGGCTTTTTCGCCATATACATGGTGGTTGTGTCCCAGTCAGGTTGTAAAACCCAACCACCCCGCTTTCGCCATTGCCTCGTTCGTTATTCAGCAGGGTGCACCACGTGCAGGTGAGGTTGTCTTGGGTGTCTCAAGTCTTATGATATTATGCGACACCCCTTACACCCAAGACCCCTTACACCCCTTTTCTTTTTTTGTTTGTTTCTTTAAATTTGATCCAAATCGTTTTGTATGTATTGATATAGCGTTATCAATAAAAAAATTGGAATATTTGTGTTTCTCTAAAGTCGAAGTTCGGCCATTAGACGAACACTTGTTATTAGTTAGGAAGTTAGGATACAAAGTTTATACAATTTACCACATAAAATTGAATAATCAACCTCGTTTACCGCACAGTTTCTTAAAATATAGTCAATGTAATGGTCCACTCTGTTGTGTATATCTCATCCTTCGGCATATTAAAGTGAATATATAACTATGCAGTGATAGTCTTTTATTTAATGGTTTTACAACATTATTACATTTTGGATTTGTCTATCATTTGAATATATCTCGTAGGAGGGAACGCGTTCTGTAAGACAGTTGAAAAATGGGTTATGTTAATAGGAATCTCTTGGTGCCTCACTCTACCCGAATTACTAAGCAGAGAGTGAGAGAGACAACAGGAACTCTGACTGATTACACCTATATATTGAAAAGATGAAATCATAATTTCGTATTCTTCTGTTTCCTTCGCCAAAACTGGATCGATTTTATGTTTTTCCATATCACACTGGCAAAATTATAGAATATTTCAACAAGACCTATACACAATATATTTTTTTTCAAGAATAATATAAGAAACTTTAGCTATGACTTTATTGATTTATTATATATTATTATTTGATATGTGAAAATTCGCAATATAATATACCTGCAAAATGAGTAACTTTGTTAAGAGCAGTATTTCGGTGCCGCCCCTAAAATCATTCCAAATTTGCGGCTTTCACCGATATTTGACTATTTATTTCCCACCCCCTAAAATCTAGCCTAACCTTGCGATATACTTGGATACTGTATGGCGTTTTTCCCGCGTACATTAGATTTTTTTTCTCCCAACCCTATAAAACGGGTTTATTTCAAAAAGGGCACTAAAAATCCAGCTTTGTTAAGAGTTGTTATCTTATATGCCGCTCTTAAAACCACTCCAAACTTGCACCTTCCACCGTTATCTGACTATTTATTTCCACCCCCTGAAATCTAGTCTAACCTCGACAAACATCTGGATTCTGTAGGACGTTTTCCTCGCGTACGTTAGAATTTTTTAGAATTCTTTTCTCCCAACCCTATAAAACGGGTTTACCTCAAAAAGGGCACTGAAAATACAGCTTTATTAAGAGTGGTTTGTTTATATGCCGCTCTTAAAACCATTCCAAACTTGCACCTTCCACTGATATATGGGTATTTGTTTTCCATACCCTAAAATCTAGTCTAATCATGATTTACACTTGGATTCTGTAGGACTTTACTCCCGCGTATGAGTAGAATTCATTTCCCCTAACGCTATTAGGACCCCATTCCTTCGAAAAGAGGCGGGAATATCAATAATAACAGTAACGCTCTGGGCCTTTCAGTTGTCCATAATCTACATAATAATTTACCTTTCCAGACGTACGTAACTGTAGAAAAACCTATTGATGACATCATTTAGTAGGAACCATCGCTATGAACTGTAGTATCATTTTTCTTACATTACAGGGATGGCAGAGTAGAATCTCATTATTTATACATGCATGATTATATACTGGATTATCCAAAAGGGATTACGACACCCGAGGCCTATACGAGGTCGAAGGTCACGCAACGAAGCGTCACTAATCGTCGCCAATCTATACCTTATTGGACGTTTTACGGCTTCGTTGGAAACCCTACAGCGGACGGTATTTTTGGATTGTCTTTACATGACGTGGCATGTATTTACGTTGGACCGTGAATATCAATTGACCTGACTGTTAATTATACGTATTATAAATGTTATGAAATTGGATCTTAGTTAAAGGTATTGATTAAAATTAATTTCTGTTTTCAATACACTGTTCATATATGTTAAGAAATGTTATATTTCGATACTTTACTACAATAACCTACAAAATTTCGTCAAGATCCGTGTTAAATTATAATATTATATACATATATTATAATACATTAATGTATTTATATAAGGAGTTACCGCTACGTTAAACAGTTTTAAAAATATTTCATGGCATAAACAAATAAATGAACTAAAGTGTTCACGAAGCAAACATTCAAGACTCAACATCGCAAATCTGCCTTTACTGCACTTAAATTTTCGCAGTAAACATTCGATTTAATGATTCTTTAACGTAAATCAATAGACCAAGATGCGCAATTGCAAAATCTTTGATTTCGTTTTGCCTCTTTTCAAATATCTGTAATTAAATAAGCTACGCTGCGTTACACAGCCAACTTACACTTACTACTAATAGTATTAACTACCCTGAATAAATAGATTATGAATTATAACAATGTTTTTTCAAATATGAACAATAGTTACAGTTGTCAGACAAAAAAACTTTCGGACAAAAAAAAATTTAAAAAAGAGCACAAAAAATGTTAAAATACCCGAAATATTAAAAAAAAGTGTGTATGTAATTATGTACACGCGTTAGAAGTTATACTTCTTTGGCGTAACAAGATAAAAATCTTTAAAAAAATTTATGTTTCGCCTTATTCTAGAAAAAACGACACTAACAATAGAAAAAATGTATTTAATACATTGAAAGTTTTAATACAGAGAAATACAAACAAGAAATACAAAGAAACAAAATGTTACAAAGCTAACTTCAGGGTGTCGGTTTTTCGTGACGGTGTACAGGCGCATCGTAAAAATTTACTCACAATTTTTCCCTAACGCGCCAAAAGAAGTATAACTTCAAAAAAACTTAATTCAACTTTGGACGGTACAATACAATGTGTTCGTTATTAAATGGTATAAAAGGTGCATGGTATATAATATAATATTTACTTGGTAAGAGGTGACCATATAAACCAGACCATAGTGCGTTCAAATAAAGAATCTTTCTGACTTAATAATTTCAGTAGTTATGTAAAAAACACACTCTAAAAATCTAAAAAAAAACAGAGATATTTAAAAAATTGAAATTCAACTTTTGACGGTACAAAAGTTTGTGATTAAACGGTACAGAAGAACTCGCTTGTTAAGAGAGATGACCGTGTGAGGCTTCCTTACAGGTCCTATGGGACTAATACAGTATAAGCGAATAAAAGAAATTCCACGAGATATCCCAAACGTATTCTTATATATCGCTCGCGTAGCATCCATTTCTCACCGAATACGGTTACAGTAATTTCCATATCTATTACATATTATAATGTAAATCTAACGAGTGTGTACTTATTAGAATTTTATACAAAAAAATGTTGCAGAGGTAAGTAATAAAATACATTTCAATCATTTTTAGAAATGTCCGTCTGTTTCTTTGGACACGCATCACTGCTAAATTACTACATTCGTGATAAAAACTTTTGAACAAAATCATAAAACATATATTCGAGTAACATTTATTCTTTGTTCCATTTAAATCGAGTCATTCTATCAAAAGTTATTGTAATGTTAATGACGACGCGACTTAAGTACGTGACAAAAGCAGCTAAGTAAATGGACTTAATACATTCAGATGACTTTATTAGTCATTGTTTTTATATGTCATGTCTTTTTATTTTTATTTATTTACTTTTTATTCTTTTTATACATTTACATTTATCTATTGGAATCAAAAATAATTTACAATATGAAAAAAGGACCAATATCAGCTGTATTAAGTTCTCCTGTGTGGCAGCCAATGTCGCCCACCTCCAGAGTAATATATTTCGTTCCTCAAATAAAATATAGTATATGTATATATTTATATATATATTGCTATATGTGAAGTGTCATATGCAGAAGAGAGAAAAAAATGAGTGGGGTATGTGTGTACGTGCGTGTGCGTGCGTGTGTGTGTGATATATATTTTTACAAAACATAGATGGTTACATTGTTTCAGTGGATGCACAGAATGGCGTCATATCCAGACTTCACCATCGTTCACATATTGATCCTTCCTATTATTATTAGTGAGAATTAGATATATAAAAGATAAGGATGAATTGTGGATTATTTTCTCTAAAAAAACGTTAAATTGGAAAGCATGTTCTTGAAGTAATCGACGTTAGAGTGGTAAGATATTATAAGTATTATATATCACTAGTGGTTCATATTAAAATATTATGTCGCATTCGTATATATGTATATCTTACTAAGAAGAAAATACAGCAAAGAAGGCTCATTATAGTATGGTTCAATGTGTAAATAATTTTGACGTCTGGAACTAATACCTCTCACTGCGCATTCGACAAAAACGAACATGGCTATAACGTTTTTCAATTAGGTATAGGGTGTAGTGTCATCTTGCGTCTCGGAGAACAAAATCGTTAACAAAGGGCCAATCAAATCGCCGATGTCGAGTTTTAATACACAATACAATCCTATGATTCGATTAATCACTGTGTTTATATTGAAATTTCACGCGGTCGTAGTCTATATACATCAATATATTTTTAAATATATTGTGACTTGTTTTTTCTATCTCATAAAAGGTTATACATCTCTGGTATTATATTGAAATGATTATGATATATTTTTATCCTATAAACAACTCCTTGCCTGTTTTTTTTACATTGTAATGTAAATAAAACACGTATAAGTAACCTTAGTGGCACACAAACGTCCAACTAATTCAGTTATAACATACAAGGAAACAGATGATCAACGCTTCTGTGTTCTAGAAACCTTACAGAAATTTGTTCTAAGGTACAAGAAGAAAGAAATCACCAACTGCTCTTTTTTGTTCGATTTTAAATAAATTGCAAGAATTTTGTGTCTCATCTCAAAATGCAATTCATATCCGAATGTAGTAAACTTCAACATCTTTGGATATAATCAATGCCTAAAATGTAAGTTACCGTCGATATATACCGAATAATAAAAACCAAATCTCTACGAGTTCTAACATCCTGTCGTGGTTATGATCAACTATATAAAGAAGTATAAAATTGTTATAGATTTCATGAATCACAGTTATACAAAAATTAGACTAATTTCTTTAAAAAATCAATCATATTATTTCTCCCAAATCATGTCGTAGACGACACCTATAGACCTTAGAAAATATACAAGTTGAAATAATGTGACTAATAACAAAGTAATAAATAAAAAAGAACCTCTTATATTGAAAAGCAATAATAATTATTTCTTCACTCGACCTTACCTGACTGAAATACAATCATAATCATTTTAAAAACACGCTGAAGAACGATCAACAATGTTATGAAACACAAACCGGATTATTCATGAAGTATTTAATTTGTTTTCAAAAAGTATCGTATATTATTTAATTTGAAAAGGTACTTACTCAGTTTCATTATTTTCAAACGAGATGTGACCCTGCGCCGGCTCGTACTGGGTGCCACTTTTCGCCGTACCATCTTCGGTCCAATAAGGAACTCTGACCTTGCCCCGGGCGCCCGCAGTCCTGACAACCCTCAATTCGTAAGTCCCAACCGACTCAATCAATTCAAAATTCCTCTGAGGAAACGAGAACACTCCTGCGTGATCGTCATCGAGTATAACCACAGTCGCAGTAGACGGTGAAGCTAACAAAGCTCCCTTGGGTGACGTAAGCCGCACATAAAAATGTTCGTCTTCTTCAAAAACGTCATCGTCTATCACCTGAACGCTAAAGGTTTTCTCCGTTTCTCCGTGTCTAAATATCAAAGACCCCTTAGCCGCTACGTAATCGGATCCAGCTTCAGCAGTCCCGTCTTCTGTCGTATACTGAACTACGATGTCACCAGTGAGGTCTCCAGATCTTACTACTCGAACTTCGAATGAACCACAGTTTTCCATTACGGTATAGTGATGAGGATCGAAACGGACAACAGGGCCGCGTAGCTCCACGGATGGTGACCTCGACTCCCTCCTTTGCAACTCAGCTTTCACTTCACTCAGGTCACTCTGTGCTCGTTCAGAAATTTTCCTCGAGAAATCACCCCCACCGGTCATTTTACGCGTAGCGGCAACCCTGTAGAAGGCCCGCGACTTCGGACCTCGTGACATTAGTGTCTCTAATGCCATACGTTCTACAGTCTCAAGGTCTTCTTCGGGATGTTGTCGCCTCAATTCCTTGAGTACAGAGACGTACTCTTTTCTTGATTTTTCTATCTCTCGACCTTCGTCATCGTCGGTAATGAAATCGTCACCGCCTGGTTTTAATGCCATCTCAACAGAACCATCACCTTCTGCTTCTACAATAACTCCTCTTTCGTTGACGCGGTATCCTTTTTTAAGATATTTATAAACTAGGAGTCGACGATCAGCTATATACGCTGTAAGGACTGTCGCTGGGAAAAACAAGAAGGTTACAGCACCCTCCCATACTTCGACTTCGCTAGGTGAAATCACAGCCAAGATAAGGTAGAGCCAAACATAAGCGAAGATCGACCATGTAGCTGTTACAAGGAAAACGCGAAGATGTTTTATTTTGCGCACCTCTCCGTCCGGTATAACCACGACACATATGGCGATAATCACAAATAAGTTATAAGCAGCGGAGCCGACAATCGTACCGGGACCCAAGTCACCGGCTTCGAAATTTTTTCCAGCTATTTCTATGACGGATAATAAAATCTCCGGTGCGCTAGATCCTAAAGCCATCAAAGTTAAATTCGCTACGGTTTCATTCCAAACTCTTACGACGACGATCTGATCGCTGCCGTTTCGGCGCACACGCACCTCTTTCTCTCTTGATGTGATCACTTCAATAGCGGCCATAAATCTATCGGAAACAATGGAGACACCGATGAAGAGGTACATGAGTGCGGAGAAGTAGACGATGCCGCGGATGACAAGGTCTAGTGTCGGAACATTTTCTAGGGGTTGCCAAACGGGAAGAACGAGACCTTTCTCGCATTGGAGGACGTGACTCGGGGTGATGTTGCGGGGGGCGAGTCGCGCGGAGATCTCGGCGCGCGCTACAACGCAGCAAGCCGCGAGCGCGGCAAGCGCGGGCCGCATGCCGCGTTAGATGACGCGGGCCATGCGCGGCGACCGGCGCTGCACGAGGCCGGCGCCCGACTGAGCGAGCCGTCACCCCGCGCCGCTCCTCGTTTCAGAGTTTCCGCGGAGGCTGGTTAGCGCCGCAGCGGGTCCGTCTGGCGCGCACGTATCAACCGACTGATGGAGTTTTATTGCCGTTGCGGCCCGTAAACTTACCCGGAGTGTTGGGGAAAAATGTTATTAGCTTCGTGCGTATCAACGTGGAACTTATTATGGCTTAGTTCGGAATTAGAATTTAAGAAACGTTGGGTCGCTCTGTGTTTATATACTCGCTTAGTGACCGATAAATTATAGTCACTTGTTTTAGACTACGTTAGATACGGACTTATTATATTTAGCCATCTTAAAGCTTACTTTGACATAACAATTCCCCATATGATAGAGTTATAAAATTAATAACTGGATAAATAACAACTACAGTTATATCTGTTGTCGTTATGAACGAAGATACTGATAGGATAAACGCTAACTTTAAATATATATGGAGACTGACTCTAAGTACATTTGTTGGAAAACGCCAATAGGTAGTCAGTAACAAACTATCGGCTTCAAGGTGATTTAACGTTCCCGCTTCTAGAGAATACTTTCAATAACAGAAAGTATAGGCTTATTGCTACTGAGTGATGAGTAGAAGCATATTCAAATAGTATCGATAGACGTAGGTTCAAATTCTACAATAAGGCAAGATTTTCTGTGAAGGAAAATATCGTATGACCGTATTTTGTTAGGATTTTTTCTAATACCCATCTTTCTAGCAATCATCCTCAAGTGGTATGTCTGTTATCATGTACTCTAGCAGGTACACTCGTGTCCTCTTAGTATAGAGTGTTATCTTAAGATATTTGCGGGGTGGTAGGGCTTTACAGTCCGATCGGGTCGCAACCACCATGTATATGTCGAAAAAGCCCGACATAGTGATACGCTTCTGCGGGTCGCGTTTAGAAATCAGCCTGTGCATATCCAGCTCTTCGCTGGCCGGCATGACAACGGCGACCGGCGATGAATAGTGTGTCACTCGGTGGTCGCCATTTTTTTAGGATTGTACTGTGCTTACCATCAGGCACAGTGTAGCCATTTTGCCGTGCTATAATAAAAAAAAAAACATATCATTATATCAGGTGGGATTTTAAAAACTGTAAAATGCTAAGCAATCTAACTTCTCATAAGCTATTATGAGACGCATTTTAAATTGCTTACTTAAAATGTAATCTCTTCATTGATGTTAAAATTATTTACAACTGTATAGTGCCGGCGACTACAAACGCGTGGAAATTATTTAGTTATTTCACGAAAACTATGTTTTTTTTCTTGGTATTAAAATATCTCCACCGGCATTACCTCTCGCTGTCGTAATATAACTATTGTATTGCGTTATTTTTTTTTTTTTGTTTTTTTTACTTTTATCTATAGTTTTTAACCGACTTTGAAAAAGGAGGAGGTTACTACGTTCGGTTGTGTGTATTTTTTTTTTATGTATGTTAATCGATATCTCCGTCAATTATGAACCGATTTTAATGATTCTTTTTTTATTTGAATCGATTATATTCAGAGGTGGTCCCATATAAATTTGAAGAAAATATTCAACCCCTAAGGGGGTGAAAAATCGTTTATTCGATTTTCACCCACTTCATCTTTACGTATTTTCGTGAAATTGGAACCGATTTATTATACCCATTAGAAACCAGATATATTTATGGACACTAAAAATTGAGAAATAAAAAAATTTTCCAAAAAAAAAAAACCGCCTTCGATGTGAAACACAAATAAGGCACTAAAAAGCGAAAAATAGCTGAATTATTAAATTAACCAAATTAAATAAAAAATATTGATATTCGCGCTACCGAATAATATATTAGAAGTCGATGCCAACCTAAATTCATATCATCTACATACAAAGGTTTGGTCCACTCTGGTGTCTCACGATGTATATCTGTATAGTATACATATTTTATTACCTGCAACAAATTTGAACTGTAGGTTGGCATCGACTTCAAATATATTATTCGGTAGCGCGAATATCAATATTTTTTATTTAATTTGGTTAATTTAAATATTCAGTTATTTTTCGCTTTTTAGTGCCTTATTTATGTTTCACATCGAAGGCAGTTTTTTTTTTTTGGTTTTTTTATTTATGTATTTTTTTTTGTCTATTTATATTGCCACCCGGTAGTTATGAAAATAAAATGTCTCCTTAGGTTTGCCTGGAAGAGATCGCTCTAAGCGATAAGGCCGCCTAACTGTACACATATTGTAAACTGATGAGTAATTTTGTATATTTTCAACGTGTGTGCAATAAATGGTTTTATTTTTATTATTATTATTATTAATTGTCTTTTGTTTTCCCTATTTAAATCTGTTCACTAACTGATAATTATAATTCATATAACCTTTTTATGGATTTCAGACAACAAGAGGTGTACATTACTAGCTTTTTATCTCGGCTTCGTTCGCATGAATGTTGATTTAATGTATACCTCTAAAACAGTATATGTAACATTTCATAATGGTCAGTTGTTTTTTAATGTTCCCTTGTTTTTTTCCTCTAACACAGGTATATAGTATATTGTATGAGGAAGAGGGGCGGCGTGGGTTTATTGTGCACAAGTTTACTTGCCACACAAACTCCCTGGAAAGTTCTAACAAGACAACCATCTTGGAGTTTTTGGCGGGATCTTGGAATGCTATGTAGTGGTCTTTATATTTTATCCATAATCTTGTGTTATTTGGCTTTATATTGTGTAATGTTGGTGGTGCTTTACGAAATATAGTTATTGCGTGAAGTGGATCGGAAACAATACCATGGAGTATGGATTCTGACTGGCCACAAAAACTCCCTGGAAAGTTCTAACAAGATGGCCACCATATTGTTAGTTCATTGAAATTATATCAATAAACTTATAATATCGATACTCACTTGACAATGGCAGTAATAGTCTACTAGAAGACTGGTTGCCAAAAATAAAATAGAAGACGGCCATTTTGTTAGTTTATTGAAATGATCACGAGAATCAAAATCAAAAAATCAAAATCAAAATATCCTTTATTCAATTTAGGCCCTGAGAAGGCGCTTATGAACGTCAAAGCTACTACCGGTTCGGAAAACAGCCCAGTCATCGAGAAGAACCGGCAAGAAACTCGATCTGGTTTATTTTTTCATGACATATATTTGTATAGTAACATAAATATTCACATTCGTTATTAGTGGATGCACAGAGAGGGGCGTCATTTCCAGACGTCACAATCGTTCACGTATTGATCCACCCTATAATAGCCTTTAGATATTAAAACCCGCTTGACATGGTTCTTGAACTCACTATCAGGCAAATCGGTAATGTGTTTTGGGACTTTATTATAAAACTTAACACTATTACCTAAAAAACTGTTTTTGGATTTAGTGAGCCTGAAGCATGGAATGACCAATTTGTTGCTGTTTCTAGTATTTAAATTAAGCTGGTCTTTTACTAGATCCAACATATCTGAATTTTTGCGGACATACATTAAATTATCTAGAATATATTGGGAGGGCAGAGTTAAGAACTCGTATAAACATTACCTACCTGACAATGGTGGTAATAATCTACTAGGAGATTAGTTGCGAAAAGTAAAACTAAAAATAATATATATTTTCAAATATGACCCGTATTTCTAAAGACGTTTAACGCTTCCAAACAGAATCTCTTGAGCGCCGTAGTCCGGTGAAACTGTCAAGACCTTCCTGGGTCAATAGCGTAGTCGGTTTGAGAAAAAAAAATATTTTGAGCATATCTATACATATAATATGAATGTAAATCTGACGTGCCGGTACTTTTTAGATTTTTGTACAAATAATTATTGCAGGAATAAGTAATCAATCATTTTTAGAAATGTCTGTCTGTTTGTATGAACATACATCACTGCTAAAATACTGCGTTCATGATAAAACCACAAGAAAATCATAAAGCATACCTTCGAGCAACATTCAGTCTTTGTTTTACTGAGAGACCGACAGATATATATACCTATATACCGAAATACCGACCGAGATATCTATATATATTGTTACACTCATCACGTATAGGGTCGATGCAGTCAGGATTGGCAATAAATACTTCGTAGGTTCTTGTCACTGTTTAATCGGGCAGAGCTTCGCCTTACAATAACTTCCACATAGGAGTGCGCAGATATCACAGACATCTTGCCTTTTAAAGGCCCATCTATATAAGTCAAAGCGATTACTATTTATACATAATTCCGCAAAATAGTTTAAGTAACACATAAATAATAAAGTATGAACAAATTAATGTTATTTAAGCTATAGAACAATTTTATATAATTATCCTTATTTATGTATCTCAAATGTGTTGACTAATCTGTGTCGACATGTAGATCAGCGACATCTAGCCTTTCATGACCGAACTATGAAGTCAATGAATATTTATGTATCTTTAATATGGTGGCGCTAGTGTTAATGTGTTTCTCTAATATGGTGGCGCTAATATCTATGTTCCGGTCGTGTTGTAGTCTAGTCTCTTGAATGTGATGCAGCGGCACCGAAGGTGGGTGCTAACAATATACTAGCGGGCCCGGCAGACGTCGTCCCACCCTGATTATAAAAAAATCCTTGACAAATTATATATCAAAACGTTCCTCATGAACCACTTTATCCACTGGCGGAAACCGCTTGAAAATCCGTTCAGTAGTTTTTGAGTTTATCGCGAACAGACAGACAGACAGACGCGGTAGGTGACTTTGTTTTATACTATGTAATAATAATAAACTATTAATCACTGTTTTTTTACATATGGTCTCACGCGGACAAAGTCGCGGCCATAGCTAGTCATATAATATAGATATCGAAACGTATGCTCGTATATAAACATCAACAAAAACTCATAATAGTCCCCCAGTACGTTCTAATTAACTGTAGCGGTGATCAAGTAACTCGGAAGGCAAGGAAATGATTAATTCGCCTCAATGTCGCCTCCATTCGACGAGCGAAGTAATTACCTCTGCTCGTTCCACATTTATTACAAAGTACAATATTAAATTTTGCTCGCAAATCTCTAACGAACCCGCAAAGATAATTATCGAGATATCGAATCGTATCTAACGTATTTTGAACCTAATTGTAGTCGAGATTTAATCTAAATTACATTACGTTAATAAACGTGTCATTAAACAAATGGTCTCCGGTGGTTATTATGCATCAGATAAACATCTCTTGATCTTCAAATCCCAAACGATAATGTCGGTGACACTTATAACTACGTATTATAAACGAAAGTCGTCTGCCACGTGTCTGTTTGTCTGTTCGCGATAAACTCAAAAACTAGTGAACGGATTTTCATGCGATTTTCATCAGTAGATAACGTGATTCGTGAGGAGGGTTTAGGTATATAATTTGTCAAGGTTTTTATTTATTATCAGGGTGGGATAACGTCCGCCGGGCCCGCTAGTAGAAGATAAACTGTTAGGTTGATATTGTCATAATACAGATAATCTTGAAAGAATATTATTTTATAGTAAACTAGTTTTGCTCGCAAGTTCACTCGCGATAACTAGAGAACAGAATTTTTATATATGAAAAGAACCCTATGTCTTTTTATGTACCCAAGGCAGCGCAAACGTGAACGGTTAACAAATAAACAAACAAATTCGTATGTCCATTTATAAGATTTGTTAGGATGTCCGATATACGAGTATACATGTCTTTATCAAAAACTACCTACAGATAAAATATATTAGTTGTAATAGTAGACCTTTCTAACTGCCACACGTTGAAGAATACCGAAACATAAGATCCCTAGTGCGCCCGATTTACATTTTCCATTATATAAAGTTCGAGATAGTCGTCTGTCGTAATACATCATCTTGGTCCCAAGTTAGAACCAAATTGGGTAAGTGCCGGCTTACATAAATCCCCTGTCTCCGGGGATAAGTTAGTAATTTTGAATTGAAGAAAATATGCCGAGGATTTTAATTGCGGCGATCTTATTTAAAACTGTCAAAGTTACACTGAACCGAAGATTGAAGTATTTTTACTTTTGTACGAATTAACGTATATGTCAGAGTATATGACGCTTACACATGCAGGTGGAAGGGTTTTATTTTTTTCCCTTATCAAACTGAAATAGTTTAGAATATTATCCGATACGAAATATATATAGGAGTTGTTGAGGTATGTATGCTTGGTACACATATATGTTTCAACAACTCGTATATGTATGAATAGTTAGCTTAGCTTAGAGAAAGGTCGCGAATTGCTTGTATCAGGCAACAGCCAAAGCCGAGGTGTGCCGCGCACCCTTGAGCTAGTTGTCAAAGTAAAATCGGCTGAGTGCCTTAAGCGCTCGCCTTAATAGTCCGGTGAAGCTGTTAAGACCTACAGTGTAAATGGGAACTGAGGTAGTTATATTGTGGGTGGAACCTTATTCCAAATATGTTGATGATGACAAACCTCATTTAGCACGCTGTTAATATTTATATATCTAATGTACACGTTACATGTTACTTTTAGTGGTGTGCGCGTCGTACTTACAATCTCCTTTAAAGAGCGTTTCTGTAATTGTACATAGTCTCACAATTCTATAATTCTTTAATACGATTTTAAAAAACGCGTGCGGAGCTGCGGGTACAGCTAGTATTTAATAAATCTATATATAAATCGGCAGTGGAAAACAGTTAAGAACATTCCCTCCTGTATGTCTCTTTCGATTTTCTTCATTTTTTTAGTAGTTTTTTTTAATTTTACTACAGCAAAGGGACTGCACTGTGCCTGATGGGGAGCACAGTACAATCCAAAAACAATGGCGACTACCGAGAGAAGCGTTATCCCTCGCCGGTCGCCGCTGTCATGCCAGCCTATTTTTTTTTTTTTTTTAACGGGGGGAAATCCCTTATGGGTACACCTCTCCCCCGGGGGAGAGGATGGTTTATGCCCGACTCGCACAGACTAAAACCCCATGGTGAACCAACAGACCGTTTTGTGGGGGCGGTTTTAGAGCATGTAAAAACGTATGTAACGTTTTTCGGTTACGCGCCATCTTAATTTCTGTACATTTTTCCGTTACGCGCCATGTATATTTCTAAAGGCGCGCTCACAATGATCAAATTCCGAGGAATGTAAACCATATATTTCATATTTCAGTTATCATAAGTCATTAATTTCCCAAAATATATAATAGCGATAACAATAATAGTAATAATTCTATTATAATTAATTAAATATAATTGGTGAAATGCTATTATAATCATAGTAACAATAAGGTAAAATAATTAAATTATGATGTTGTACATAGTTACACTTTATGTTCGCTAATAATTCTAATTATAAATAAATAACTATTTTAACACCATACATTGAATAATTACGTTGTCATTAATTATCTCAAAATAATTCACCGTTGTAACAACAGAAGTACTTTACAAATCCTTATTTGCTATAAAACTCATTTTAGATAGACAATTATTCTAATAATTACAAAGTAATACTAATAACAAAGTACAATGCCAATATGTTTAATTACATTGTTGTTCATTCTAAATAGCAACTTTACTATTCTATCTCGACTGCACATAGAATGGATTTCCGGTTTTAATAAATAACAAAAGGTTCCACGTGTTACTTAAATCTAGAATAATTCTATTACAATTCCACACGTCCGATTTTAATTATCGTGACACTAATTTAGGTCCACTTTAAATCAAGAATCAAATCAAATTAGAAACGTTATTGCACGACGCCACTATTTCTTAAGATGGTGTCTCGCGTCGTATGGCGTGACACCGGCTTATCTAGTTACTTCTATCAGTGCTTATATGAATAAACATGTGGAATGCTTAGAAGTTATGAACAGTTTAATCTAATCTAAATTACTCAATAATTGAGAATAATCCATATTAACAATAATTAAATAGAAGTGCATTAACAACACATTGCCTATATTGATTAACATAGAAAATAATAGATGGCGGTGTTAGCAAACACCTATGATAATACGAATCTTTGTAGGATTCTGTAATAAAAATATGCGTTACTATTCATGTGTTTATTCAACTGCTGAATGCTCCAACTTCTGGATACTCCCACTGACATATATTTTGAAAATAAAAACATTTTGTGGTTTTATGAAACCACGACGTGACACTTTTTTTGGACTGTAAGCATTTAACTGAAAATTTTTACCCGCACCCATCGATATACAAGAACTCAAAATGCACACTTAACGTCTCGCAGCCAGCACAAAAAAATGAATGAATAATTGTAAATTATGCAGCCATTTCAAATAGTATCGCGTCGCTTGTGTCCTTGTAAAAACAACTTTAAATCATTCAATTGAGGTTGATTTTCCAAAGTCATAAGTATATCGCTTAACTCTAACCACGTATGTATGTATATTGGGGAGTTTTTGCGGCCGGTTTAGAGCGCTACTTTTATCTGAGACTGTGCGTCTTGGGTTTTTATATGTCAATGCTCGCACCATAAAAACGAATCTATTGACACCTTATTTATCAAAATCAGATGAATGCTTTAGGCACTATGGAGGAACATATATAAATACATACATACGTCGCCTGTTTTTTTTTCGAACTGACTATGCTATTGACCTAGCAAGGTCTTAACAGCTTCACCGGACTACAATACGTGGACTGCTAAAATCATAACCCTTCCTTATTGCTTCGCCGTAGTCGCATAAAATACATTTCAATCATTTTTTAAATTGTCTGTCTGTCTATCTGTCTGTTTGTTAGAATACGCATCACTGCTAAAATACTGCGTTCACGATAAAATCTCACAAAGAAAATCATAAAGGATATCCTCGAGTAACATTTGATCTTTGTGTCATTAAAATCGGTTCACTCTATCAAAAGTTATAACATTTTTTACATTTAACTCCACACGGACGAAGTCGCGGGCACAGGTAGTAATAAATAAGAAACGTATTTCTATAGTAACGGGTAAATTCACCTTCAAGGAAATCTCTGTTAATAAATTAGTGTACAGTATGACAACTAATTACTTACTGAATTAAGTCTACGTTACAGTATATCTATACTGTAAGACTATCTAGTCTTTGGGAGTAAATACCTAAGCATCTAACCTAACTACAGTATGGATAACGGTCTGCAAATACATAAAGCATCAAGGGTACTGAATACCCTTTGCAACGTCTGCACAAGAGAAAAACCTAAATTAATATGACATTATCCCTCGTTTCTCACTTTGTTTAAAAACGAGGTTAAAGGTAAACGTCTGTTTTACAAAAGCAGGCAGGTTCATTAGTGACTACAATTTTAACACTGCTTAATTCAGAAATATTAAATTAATACAGATTCGTACTTGGGAATCATTAGGGGAAGGAAAAATGATATACCTATTAACTATATGTTATAATTTATGAAAATTGAATTATTTTTGTGTTATCTCAACTTATCTTCTGATATGGTAACAGAGACTTTCGACAGTGAGAGAGAGAATACGACGACGGCATCAGTATTCAATATATCACAATTTATATATCGGATTGACTACTATTGACTCATACAAATGACTTGCTCATATTGACCCGTTCTGAAATACTATTGCCTCGAGGTATCAATCAATCATAATCATCTCGATTATTATTGGCTATCTACTTCGGCCGGTAGTCTTAAATGGCAGCATACGACTAATCACGAGGTCTGCTTCAACTCTTCAAGCAGCGTGCTCATACCCATGCCTGCGTAACCACATTTTTTTTAAATTGTAGCACGACAAAATGTCTGCACTATGCCTGATGGTAAGCACAGTACACTCCAAAATAATGGCGACTACCGAGTGCCACGCTATCCATCGCCGGTCGCCGCTGTCATGCCGGCCTGCGAAAAGCTGGATATGCACCGGCTGATCCCGAAACGCGACACGCAGAAGCGAATCACTATGACGGGCTTTTTCGCCATTTACATGGTGGTTGCAACCCAGTCAGGCTGTAAAACCCTACCACCCCGCTTTTGTTATTGCCTCGTTCGTTATTCAGCCGGTGCACCCTGCATGTGCAGGTGAGGTTAGTTTGGGTGTCTCAAGTTTTATGATGTTATTCGACACCCCTTACACGTAGACCCCTTACACCCCACAACCCTTACATTCCAAATTACTTCGCCGAGGTCTGGTGATGAATTTCGCTTCTGCACACTCGCCGCAGCCCCCTTGGGGATGTCTTAAGCCTAAGTCCGATCACTGCTAGCGTGATACATTGACACTGCGCTCATTAATATTCACCTACACTACAACTGCACCTCACACACGCGCACACACACCGTATAGTGAAGAGCTTCTCCCCCTTATTTTTTTTATTTTGTTTAGGTTTAGCTACATTGACAGATTCGAATTACATGTACATATCAGTAAGACATACATGATGGTACATATATATATATATATATATATTTCACTAACGCATACTTGTATGATTAGTTTAGCTAGCTTGGTTAGCTTAGATAGACTCGTGATATTGCATTCAAAGCGACAATCCAAACCGAGGTTCAACCGTAATGGCGAGCTTGAGCGTGCTGCCATACGGCTGAGCACCTTAAGCGGTCGCTCAAAAGGCCTTTTGAGGTTATAAAAGCCCAGCAGGCCAACAGCGAATAATCAAGTCGTAGAAAAAGCCACGAGACATTCCTGATTAGATCGTTGAGCTGTTCATATTTACAGATGTGCCCGCGAATCCGTCCGCATGGAACCTAATGTAAAAAGAGTGACTAACAAAATCATCTGAATGTATTAAGTCCATTTATTTATCTACTTTTCTCTCGTACTTAAGTCGCGTCGTCATTAAAATTACAATAAGTTTTGATAGAGTGAACCGATTTTAATGAAATTAACATTAAATGTTACTTGAGGATATTCTTTATGATTTTCTTGTGAGGTTTTATCGTGAACGCGGCACTTTCGCAGTGATGCGTGTTCAAACAAACATACAGATAGATAGACAGGCAGACAGACATTTCTAAAAATTAGTGTAGTGTATTTTATTACTTGTTCCAAGACACGCGCATCCAATATACACGTATACATTTGTGAATCATGCAATTTCGATTGTATGCTAGCTTAGAATAGTTTAGCTAGGTCAGACGGGACTTGTCAGGTAACAGCCCAAGCCGAGGTGTGCCGTGAACCCTTGAGCGTGTTAGCTAAAAATAAAATCGGCTGAGCTCCTTAAGCGCTCGCCTTAGTAGTCCGGTGAAGCTGTAGAGCCCTCTAAGGCTAATAGCGTAGTCAGTTCGAGAAAAAAAAATACAAGACACGTGCAACATTTTTTTTCACAAAAATCTAAGAAGTACCGATATGTTAGATTTACATTTTTATTATATGAATGGATAGATAGATTGCATACTCGATCGCTCTTGATTGATTTATGGACTTCGATCAACAATAACTAGATAAAGGTCACGTACAAAATCGATGCTAAAAGCTGTCCGCGTAAATATATACTTATGTGTTTTAAAACACTTTTAAGTTCAACCTAATTACAACCATGACACCTAGTAATAAGTCACAAATGTTCAAAATATTATCTAATACTTACGATAAAACGAACAAAGCAATAAATTACTGACCTCACAAATGAAAGGACAACATAAACAACATTTAGTGTGAATTCAATCTTAACGCGCAATAAATAAAGTAATTTTTCTCGCTATTGTGCGTGGTTGGAGAGCCTTGGCCAAACATTTGATATTATTTGTTAGTTTAAAGCTTAAAATATAATTTATTCAACATGTATTTAGCGACAGTAAGATACTCCGGCCGTTAAATTGCTTTTTCGGGTATTATTTTTGCATCTTTTGATTACACTGCGGCATGTGAAACGTGCTTACATTGGCTGTGTTTCAAACAGACTAAACAAAATAATAGCTCACGTTTCAAGTGAGCTGTTATTTACCGAGACGTATTTTTCGCGCCGACCCGATATCTAATTATCATTGATCGAAGTTTATGGATTAAATACAAAACCGATACATGTAAATATGGACGATGAGACGTGATGATATAAAAAGTTAAAATATTATGAAGTTCATTACTCAGAACATATTCTTAGTCCGTACCTGTCTCTTGTAAGTACGCTAACGGTGAAAAAGCCCAGCGGGGAGCAATAGGGACCGTGCTTCTAAGCCTGTAATGCTTTACGCTGACGTCATGCTGAAGAATGTATTTAACTACTGATCCATTTTCCAAAATAAATATTCAGATATAATGTTGTTAACTTAATATACTTTTCCATAATACCGGTTCATACCGAGCACGTATCAGATACGATAAAAGCCTTGACGGATGCTACTAGGCCCAATAATATACATATATGATGATATGATATGATATGATATACATCTTCTATACATATCTTCATCATTACATAGTATAAAACAAAGTCCCCTACCGCGTCTGTCTGTCTGTCTGTTCGCGATAAACTCAAAAACTACTGAACGGATCTTTATGCGGTTTTATACAATGGATAAAGTGATTCACGGTGAACGTTTTGGTATATAATTTGTCAAAGATTTTTTTTATAATCAGGGCGGGACAACGTCTGCTGTGCCCGCTAGTCTATACATATTATAGGAAGGTAAATCTAACGTGTCTGTACTTTTCGATTTTAGTAAAAAAAATTGTTGCCGGTGTCTAGCAATAAGTAATAAAATACATACAAAAATACTGGGTACATAATAAAACCGCACCAAGAAAATCATAAAGTATATATTCAGGAATAACTTAGTTTTTGTTTCATTAAAATCGGTTGACTGGTTCAGGGGGGGTTTGCGATAATAACGGATGCGGACTCACCGGTGTTGATTATGCGGGTTTCACTTCACTTCACTCGCGTCGATATATATTATGCACTATATTTGGTTTAGTGTCTATGCGCTTTTTACAAAATGTTTTATAATAGTAGTGATGGGTGACTACCAATTATTGCGTATGAATAAGAGATCGTTTTTTTTTTGTTGCGTCCGCGGTAAGGATCGTGGCGTAAGTTGCAGAGTGATTGCAAGGAAGGGAGGCGGAAGGGATGCTTGTGCGTTCAGAAACCTGAATATACAATGCGCGCCAACAGATGACTTAATCACTGTTTTTTTACACAAGGTTCCACGCGGACGAAATCTCGGGCACAGCTAGTTATAACCACAAAGCTGTAGATACATCATAAGCGCTTCGACAGCGTCTTATTAAAACTTGGCTAGCTAGCTTATTTTTTATACCTCCCCCGTCAATCAGCCCGTATCTAAGCAACATATAACTATTACTTTTTAACCACCATATATTGAGAATATGCCATCTTACTTCCACATTTTATCTAAGACAGTGTGGCGTTACAATATTACTTTACGTATGTGTGCGTTATCGTACCATTTGTTTTGTCAAAATATCATTTAAGTAACGTATCAACAGCTTTTTGATTATAATATCATTGACTACGCCCAATAGAATCTATCAATAACGTACCTATACGCGTTTGGTACCCGGATCATGCCCGTATAAATGTTGCGTGTAATTTGTATTTTCTAATATCTTAATGCATGATATTATAATGCACGGTTTACTTAATACATACGTTTCATACCTAAACAATATTATTTCGTCTATTCATTAAAAATCAGCCCTCAGAGCTGTTATTTTAGCGACTTCTGTGAATCGATCTTCAAGCATAGAGATTTAATTATCTCTATTTTTATTATCTCTCTGCAACATACATATGATATTGGTACGTACGTATGTTAATTCCAACAGAATCATAGATAACAGAACATATTTATATCCCATATATCATTATATAACATACCAGCCTCTGCCCGCGACTTCGTCTGTTACTTTGGGCTAACGTTAACACGCAACGGAAGCTCTCAAAAGAAAAAAAAACGCCATTTGAAACATTCTTGATTGGTGCTTTACTCCTAAAGGTCTTAGTGTGATGATATATAGTCTACAGCCTTCTTCGATAAATAAGCTATTTAATACTGGAAGTTTTACAAATCAGTCCAGTAGTTCCTTAGGTTACCGACACACAAATCATCCAGCTTTATAATATCACTACAAAGTATAAAACAAAGTCGCTTTCTCTGGCCCTCTATCCCTATGTATGCTTAAATCTTTAAAACTACGCAACGGATTTGAATGCGGTTTTTTTAATATATAGAGTGATTGAAGAGCAAGGTTTATATGTATAATAACATCCATTAAATCAAAATCAAAATCCCTTTATTCAATTTAGGTCCTAAGAAGGCACTCATGAACGTCAAAACTACCACCGGTTCGGAAAACAACTCAGTCATCGAGAAGAACTGGCAAGAAACTCGATCTGATTTATCTTTTTAACAAATATATATAATATTTAGAATAATAATATATTATACATAATAAATGTAATAGTAAATGTCACAAACGTTTTTAATGGATGCACAGAGATGAGTCAATTCCAGACATCACCATCGTTCACATATTGATCCACTCTATAATAGCCTTTTGACACTAAAACCCGCTTGACATGGCGCTTAAATTCGCAATCCATGTATAGGTCGTTGGTATATGATTTTGTAACTGACAGAGTTTTTAATTTATGAAACGACTTACCATTGGGAACATTTCGTTAATAATTTTACGTGACGATTTTACGTACATGCACTTGGCAACAAATTTTCACGATAACCAGGCGGACTTAGAAAAAACCAAAACCAAAAGCTGCGACTCAGTTGCAATGATTCGAACCTACGTCCATCCACGCGGTGCCCGTACACGCTATCAAATAAGCCATATAACTTCAAGTTTTTTCCATCAATGGAACCTCGTGACATATCAATGAGATAGAGTAAACCGTTACTAATAGTACTATTGAGGCATTAGGCAGGTGTATCTTAGATATAATATTATCAATTAACTTGCACCCACGTAGGATAACGACATTATGATGGTAATACAAACAGTAAGGTAACTCCAAACCTGCCTTACCACTCATACATGAATTTTTCATGTATGTCCTTCCCGACTCCCGTAAGCACAATCAGTCTGTTCGCGTAGCTCTAACAGTGAACGTCTCCGCTAAAATATTATTATACGCAGTAAATATGTCTAATTGTGCAGTGAAAAATTATAACAATCATTACAGAAAGAAAAACCTAAAATCTAGTGCATCTCTTTTCATATGTAAGTATTGATTGAATTAAGTTTCTGTGTAAAATAAAATATTAAACTAAACCAAACTGTCATGGCAGCGCGCCATATGTCTAAGACGCTGTAGTGTTGTGCCTATTCGGATTGTATCGAGTATCTATAAATTGATTTTTTATTTTATAATCAATATTAATTCTATTATTAACCGATACTTTTGATAACTGTTGTGATATGTTTTATTTGTCATTTAAATTATATAATATTTATTTATATAGAGATATATTCAGTGACAAATTTCGTAATGTTACAGCTTCCCTAAGGATCAGAAGATGAAACAAAAATGAATTAATGTAGTTCGTAAAGATGGTTGGCTTCCTGGCCCTCGGACTACAATATGTTCAGAATATTTTGAGGAAACTTGTTTTGATTCGAGCAAGAAAAGGCGATACTTATTTCCAAATGCAGTTACATCTTTAAAGCTTGATGTAAGGCATTATTATTTATTATTTGTCCATTTTAATTGTTTGTTTATAGTTTAACGTAAGATAGAACTATTCTAAATTAATTAGATATGTTCTGTGTTTTAGATTGACCAACATGTACAAGAATCATCGATGGATGTAGAAGATACAGCTAGTTTTGTACCAGATAAAACTATTGATACCCCTCGAAAAAAAAAACTCATGTCACGTATAGAATGCTTGGAACGTATTTCACATCAACGGCTATTAAACATAAAACGCTTACAATGCAAACAAAGGCGTCTGAAGCGCAAATTTTTTCGAATGGAAGATTTACTTCAAGAGTTGAAGCAAATATCTGATTTGTTTATTAAATTCATAAACAAATCAAATATTGAAGTTTTAAGTAGTATGAATATTACAAGTGCCGATATAATTTGATGCGCTACTTTATAGGTATTGATATTTTCTTGTCTTTGTACGACCATCAATTTGATCAAAATGCTTTAGACAACCATCTAAATATTCTTATTAAAGATGTAATTGAAATATATTTAATTAACCATCAGACTCTATTACATCCTTAAGAGTAATATAGATAAAGTAAATTCGAAGAGGCAAGTTTATAATAAAATTATTTCATTTGAGTGTTACTAAATTTTCTATTATAAAATTTAATTAAAATACTTTTATTATATTTTAGTCCTTATTAATATTATAAATGCAAAAGTAGCTCTGTCTGTATGTGATGCTTTAACGCCAAAACTACTGAATTGTTAAAAATACTGAAAATAAAAAAAACAAGTGGAATTAGCTTGTTTGGGATGTTTTCGAAAAAGGGATGTACTTAGTGCTAAATGTGGTTACAAAAACTTGGACTGTTTCGCTCTGTAGCGTGTATAAATTTTCAAGGCCGGCAATAGTTTCAGATTAAACAAAATCACAACAGATCAGTGGAATAGGCCTACCGGGGATATCACCTTAAGAAAAACGCGCTAAATACACTACCTCAAAAGTAGCGTGGAAACGTGTGCATATTATTTTTAATTATTAAATATTTTGAGTATTAACATATTAATTCTATATACCTGATGTACATATATACTTAAATAAATTAATAAGCTCTTTGCAGTGAAACACTGCTATCCAAAGATACCATTCCACGCGGACGAAGTCGCGGGTACAGCTAGTTAAAATATATTTAAACATCACACTCTATTACATTTGTAAAAGTAGGAAAGATAAAGTAAATTCGAAGAGTCGAGTTTATAATAATCTTATTTTATTTAAGGGTTACAAAATTTTGTATTATAATATTTAATTAAATATATTTTTATTGTATTTTACTGATTAAGATGCTATTGTTACAATAAATAAATTGAATACATTTTTATCGAACTTTTTTTATCATAATTAACATATCGATACAGTGTCCACACAAGTTTGTAATGCGCATCACTATAGAAACATTGGGGGTTACCCCGCGTTACCCCGTCGCCCCTCCTCACACCCGCGAAAACGGATCGCGCTATTCCCATAGTAGAAACCGATTGTGCACACTCTATTAACTACGCGCGAGTTTGTTACTCTATGACTAAGTTACTCTCAAAAATGCTTTATGATTTTCCTGGTGAGGTTTTATTGTGAACCCAGTACTTTAGCAGTGATGCGTGTTCATACCGCATTCAGGTTCAGGCAGACATTTCTAAAGATGATTTAAATGTATTTTATTACTTATTCCTAGATACCTGCAACAATTTATTTCACGAAAAGAAGATAGGATCGCTGACCAACACAACAACCACCACCAGCAAACGCGTGTCAATGCTTACTGTAAAACAAAACGGTATTGAACTATATTTTTTTCCAAAAATAAAACGGCATTTCATATCACTATTGTAATCTGTCAAACCGGCTGTCAAAGCGTGCCGCTACAATATAAAACCAAACAACATGTTCCTTACTTTGTTCTCGTTTTTGTCATATAGTTATTGTCATAGTTATTGTCATATAGTACATACAATGCACTAGTAATTACAGGGTATATTTAGTTATTTTAAAAATATCTTCTTAATATTCATAAATGTAAATTACTCTACAGAAAGCAGTGTTCAATTATAACTAGGAACAGAGTAATTCCAATACACTGTAATATATATTGTGTTGCTGGACTGGTCCGGTGAAGCTGTTAAGACCTTGCTTGGTCAATAACGTAGTCAGTTCGAAAAAAAAAAAGAAAGTGTTGCTGTTGTTAATCAATTTTGACTAAATAGATAATGCGTGCAAATAAGAAAGTATGTTCTATCAATTACTAAACATAGGTTTATTT